>SNQJ01S0135123.1:25588-43571 GCA_010110895.2 Picea sitchensis
TTTTGAATGAGATCCTGTGGTTGTGGATCTCTGTCTTCCTTCTCTTCTGCACGCCAACTCCGCTGTTTCCATCAATGACAACAACCATCAATACACATTCGTTGCTTGTTCAATATTTGCCAACAGATTGAATCTAAAATACAAGGAAAAATTGAAAGCCAAACTTGATAGAATGATAGAAGCAGTATTATTGAGACATTTGCAGAGTCCAAATGGATAAGTCCAATGGTAGTGCAAGATAAGAAAAAATGGGTTATTGGTATTTGTGTAGACCTAAGGAAGTTGAACGATGCCTATTTACATGACCATTTTCTGACCCCCTTTACAGACGAAGCATTAGATAATGTAGGAGGGTAGGAAGCCTAATCATTCACTGATGGATTTTCAAGATACCATCAAATAAAGATTGTGCTATAAGATAGACAGATGACGATATTTGTGATAGAATGGGGAATCTTCTAGTACACAATGATGTTGTTTGGATTAAAGAATGCATATGTTGTGTTTTATAGAGTAGTTGTCACAGACTTTAAGGAGTTTATTCATAATTTTCTTGAAGTGTACTTATATGATCGGATTGTATTTAGTTTATTGAAATATCACATAGAAACTATGTGGTTGATGCTTGATATATGTAGACAATATCATATATCATTAAATTTGAAGAAAAATATCTTTTGTGCATCGTTTGGGATATTGTTAGGTCATGTGGTATGGAAGCAAGGTTTGTTAGTTGATCCTGCCAAGATAGCGATAATTGTTATTTTTTCACCACCAGAATCAGTGAGAGAATTGAGGACAATGTTGGGTCATACATGATATTACCAGAAATTTATTAAAGGCTATGCACAAATTACATCACCGATGGAGAAGTTACTGAAGAAACAATCTAAGTTTTAGTGGAACGAATACTATCAGTAGGGCCTGTATGTATTAAAGTAGAAGTTAGTGACCACACCCATTTTGGTGTTCCCAGATTAGAATAAAGAGTTCCACCTTCATGTGGACACATCATTGATAGTGCTTGACGTAGTGTTATATTAGCCAAGAGAGGGAGAGTTAGACCATCCAATTGTATTTGATAGCAGAAATATATTGACTGCTAAGAAGAATTACATGATGACAAAAAGGGAAGTCTTGGCAATGGTTTATGCCTTGCATAAGTTCAGACACTACTTGTTGGGGTCCCATTTTAATATTTATACAAAAAAAAATTCACTCAGATATCCAGTGAACAAGCCAGTGTTGGGGGGAAGAATCTGCAGATGGTTATTGTTGTTCCAAGAGTATGAAATAGAATTTATTGTGAAGCCAAGGAAACTAAATGCAGGACCAGACCATTTGTCACAAATACTGACAGGAGAAGACGCAGGGAACCTAGATGATAGTTTACCAAATGTTCATTTATTCTCCATTCAAATGGTATATGACCACTTTGCAAAAATTGTCCAATATTTTAGCACACGAGTGAATCCATCCAATATGATAGTAGCGCAAAAGAAGAAACTAATGGTTAAAGCAATGGATTACCAGTGGCATGAAGTTTATATAATTTAGGTGTAGTTGGGATACTATGACATTGTGTGCTCAAACACGAAATACCAATAATATTAGAGGATGCACATGAGGTAATTGCAGGAGGTCATTATGCAGGTAAGGCCACAAAACATAAGATATTTCATGAAGGGATATGTTGGCCTACCTTCCATAAGAATGCTAAGGAGTATTATCAGAACTATGACATTTGTCAGAGAGTAGAAATGTCATCGTGAAGGGATGTGATTCCTTTGAATCTGAAAATCACCTTGAAAGAATTTGAAAAATGGGAAGTGGATTTTATCAGACCAATTAACCCACCAGTGAGGAGAAAAATATCCAGGTACATAATTATCGCAACATACTACTTGACAAGGTGGGAAGAGGAAAAAACAATTATGGATTGCAACACTGAGACAACTACACAGTTCTTATTTGAGAATGTAGTTACAAGGTTTGGGTGTCCTAAAGTACTTATGAGTGATCAGGTGACTCACTTCTTGAATAAGAAAATTGCAGCACTCACTGAAGAAATCGAGATTCATCATGGAAAGAGCACTTGATATCACCCACAAGCTAATGGAACTATGGAGGCCTTTAATAAGATACTAGAGAATGCACTAAACAAGGTATGTAATGTAGTATGGGATGAATGGGACTTAAGGATACCTACAATAATATGGGACTATAGAATTACATGCAAAATTTGATAGGTCAGACACCCTTTAGATTAGCATATGGTCAGGAAGCAGTCATTCCCATGGAATTTTTGGTACTGAGTCTATGCATTGCTATGATGGAAGACCTTATGAATTATGGAACAATAGAAGAAAGTCTATCATAGTTATTGATAATATAGGAAGAATGATTTGTTGCAAGGTTCCATCAGCAAGTGCAGAAGGCATGCGAAAACGCATGGCATGACATGCACATCAAGTAGAATAAGTTCCATACACGAGATCTACTATTTCTCTATGACATTTTTAGATCACCCTGAGAAGTTTAGGATACATTGGCTAGGGCCATACATGATCAAATATGCTACAGGCCTAGGTATTGTTCAGCTGGAACAATTGGATAGACAAGTCGTGGAAGGGATAATGAATGACAGTCGATTGAAACTGTACAGGAACGATCGTCCTTCCATGCACTAGTGAGTTATGCAAATGAACTTGTATCATAGTGTACTATAGGAAGAAAAGGCAGAAAAAAAAGCAAGTAAAAGAGGAAAAAGAAAGGAAATGGTTTAGGGAAGAAGTAGATATTTGAAGAGTCCAAGCAGTTAAGGAAAATTACGAAAGTGTTGTAGAATAAAAAGAAGCAAGCAGAAGAGCACCCAAATGAAGGAAGTAAGTTTTTATAGAGAGAATATATCGCACAAAGAGAAGAGATCACATAGAAAGAAGATATCACACAGAGAGAAAATATCACACATAGAGAAGAGATCATGTAGAGGAAACAAATTGCATAGATGACAATTAAGAGATTTTAATACAATCCATGATGGGATGTGCAATAAAGAGCTACCATGATGGTGAAGTAGTGGCACTGCATAAAAATAAATGAATATTGGCTAGAAGATATTGATAGATTTCATAATCGGACGAATAATTTGTCGGAGATATGGAGTTAGTGGAGCATTAAGGAAGGTAATGAATGCAAAGCACTAGTGGATTAGATTGAAAATTTAGGCATGAAGGAAATTTAACAGGTGGCTATGAGGTATAAAAAGAAAGAAAAGGGTCAACGGAGGAAGGTTATTGTCAGTTAGAATTCGGATAGAGAGATGAAGTTTTTAGGGCCGAGTTACAGATCCAGTTGGACATAGAGACCAGTCACAGAGGAAGATGGCACCACCAAAGGAAACATCACCTTCAACATCAGTACTAAAGAAACCACGTGGTCAACATGCAACGATGTTGGTAGTGGAAGATAAATAGGAGGAATCCTCCTTGGCATCAAGATTCCCCAAAGAATATATACCACCGAGAAATCCATCCACAAAATAGGTCAATTTACAGAAGGACACAAAGTGCCCACTTGTAGAACCACCGATTTCTAGAGGGATTCATTGTGGATGGGAACATGTTAGGTATGATACCCACTTTAAAGTATGTCGACCATGAGATTACAAATGAAAATAAGTTTCCAGAGTTAGTTCCCAGCAAGTTCCTGAAGAAGTACATTAGTTACAACACTCATATGATAGTCATCGAGTCACAAACTTGGGATATGGGGTTGTAGAAAGCAAGTCTTTTAAACCTGCTCGACATACCTCACTTTGGAAGGAGCCAAGAGATCAATGCGTGTGTAAAGATGTTGCTAATTTTCATGCATGAGGATACATATGGCTAGAAAGTCCAGTGTCCATTGATACCTATTTGATCATGCACATTATCGATCTTTTGTCCCAAGGGGAGAAACCCACATCGTTGTTCTTTGACAAGAAGAATGAAAATACTCTCTCTGAGAGCATGAAGGAGAAATTCCATACATTCTGAGGAAATTGTGGATTGGATGTCACAATAATATGTCATCTGATAGTAAGGTTTGTGACACAAGCCTTATCTTGTAAGTTGTTAATAAAGTGTACAAAAGATCAAGTCCCATCAACGGTCATAAAAACATCAGAAAGGTGCATTGAGGGAGTCCAGATGAATTGGGCCACATTCTTATTA
The DNA here is from genome assembly GCA_010110895.2 of Picea sitchensis. NCBI lineage: Eukaryota > Viridiplantae > Streptophyta > Pinopsida > Pinales > Pinaceae > Picea > Picea sitchensis. The sequence goes on from SNQJ01S0135123.1 coordinate 29,803, forward strand.
AACTAATTTTTGATTGATTGTGAGGAAGCACTGAATAAGGGGACCGAGTTCCATTATGCTTGGTTACTGATTCTAATTATGCTATCAACTTGGAGAGAACCAAATGACACACAATTTTTGGGATTCTGGGAGAAACCATGTTTATCCAAGCGGTATCAGAACCTTTGGTGCATTATGCACAAGGAACGACAAATGGACAACAATATTTCATTTTATATTTACAAGGAGACTATTAGGGACAACAGCGAGAGGACACTGCACATAACACCATAGGTGGTCAAGTAATATAAGGTAGTGGCACACTTCAAGGAATGGAATCACCACATGTATGTACAAGCAAAGAAGGACCCAGAATAAAAATGATTTCCAACACAATACAGATTAACAAAGGAGGAGATGAGCCATATTATGGTCGATCGAGACAATGAGTGGAATATTCCACCAACATAAATAATTCCATCAAAGAAACAAAAATCGTAAGTACATGAGATCTATGAGGATGAAGAAGGAGGGTATGACTAGGACAGAGGAAAGGGCCTATCTGTAAGGAATCCAGGCCTGAACATGAATTAGGATTAAAACCCATGAAACCTTGTTGAGGAATGTAATAAAGGAGGTAATTTGGGGACAAAGACAGATCTACAAGATAGAAGAGTAGAGAAAACACTCTCCCAAGAAGAGAAGGGAGGCATACTTCAACTCTGAAGTTGAGAGGAAAAGATGAGCACTAAGCTCATTTTGGATGAAAGAAGACACGAGGAGGGTTTGGGTACAAGGTGATAAATGAGGTTGATGAGTGATGTAGGAAGTACTCGTGTAGACCTCCTTGATTGGAGTAGAGAAAACCAGTTGCCAATTTCCTGTTGGAGGAGGAGAGTAACCTTCGTCCCTAACTGTCATGGAGAAAAGATAAATAATCGTTCTCATAGAATCATGGTCTATATCGGGGGTGGCGAGTGATAAATCTGATAGGAGTGGATGTGCCTATGGTTGGGAGGAAATATGCACCCCTTTCAGCAGTTCCTTCTCATTTTCCATTTTTGATAAGTATTTTCATACTCTGTGGATGTGATGATGAAACATCTATGTTTATGATTAAGTATTTCAATATTTGAATATTTATTACAGATTCTCTTTGTTTTATACAAACTGCTATATCTATATGATCTTTGATTTATCTTAGTTTAGCTACTAGAGAGTCATGCGATGTGAGTCCGCAAGAGAGTTAGGGTAGGAGTAACTAAAATGCCTAAGTCTTGTCGATCTTTTGAATTCTCCTTAACAAGAATGTCAAGTTAATCTCTGTGGGAAAAGGGAATTTTCCCTTCATATTATCCACCCATCTAACCGAGGGTTCATGCCCATGTCCTTGACCCCTTTGTTGAAAAATGGATTCGCTCTTAGCCCACAAGAGTTTTCAAGAGATCCGTGTGATAAGGGCCTGGGAACCTTGTGCTAGTCCAAAATGGGCTATCTCTTTCGGCTTTGGGACTTCAGAACTTATGATTCCACAAATCTCTAAAATATTTGAAGGCCAAAGTCACGAATTGATGAGGGTCTTCGATCTGGGCATCTAGCATAGATCCCTCTCAGCTGTTAGATCAAACTTAGGAAGGGAAGCATTAAGTGATTTGGCAAAGTCCTACTTCGAGAGAATATGACTGGTCTACCACCAAAAACTTCTAAATTTTGGAGTCCCAAAGTAAATCAAGACTGTTGAAAAAGGAGGGACACGTGTCCACAAATCAATGGTTATCCTTAATTATGGGTATTCGGTGATATAGGGTCGCACGAGTTTCCTCGGGAACTCTACAAGTCAGGAGATACATGCTAAAATCTTGAATTCCTAAATGTTGAAGTGACATGGACCGTCGATCTAAGAAACCACCCTCGATTACCCAACCGATTGGGAATGCATCGTGGAGTGACACGTGGTCCTACTTTGTCCACTGTCAAAGGTTTTCCATTGAACTATGACCGTTGGATGAGTGGGTATGTGGAAAGCGATCCTGTACTCTAGAGACTTCGTACTCCGAAGGAACCTGGCCAAGAGTCTACGAAGTGTGAAAACCACCGAAGTCGCAAACAAAGAAATAAATCTTGGTTATTGGTAGGATGAGGACACTTGGCACCAGATTAGAGAGTCCATAGACTTATCTCTTTGAAAATTTGCGATGAGAGGAGTTGGAAAACTCCGAAGCTCAGAATTGGAAAGTAACGGGGGGCATAGATCAATGGATCTATGTGAACTCATACTAACCATGAGATTGAAGGTTTAGGCGGCTATCAGTCCAATATGATGTGGCATCCTGACATCATTCAAGGTGAGATGGAGCCACATTACATGCACCATGTGTCACCCAGATATGGAATATTCACATAACCCTTATGCATGTTAGAGAAAGACACATGTCACCCCCTATCGAGGATGAGTGTCACCCCTGGTCCTCGATGCGTGTGAGCTTCTAATTCATGCCCACGGGAAAAACATGGTTGAAAACGTCCTCGGGATTCTAGGAGTTTGGATAACTTTGGGAATTCAAAAGATGTGGGGCGTGGTACAATATAGGAATGACCAACATAAAACATCGAATGTCAATCTCTGAATAGCCAAGGCCATGTGGCAAGACTTCTAGAGTTTGGGAGTTTTGGGCATAGTTTGGTAAAAGGGATTTTCAACGATGATTGTTGATTTCTGAAACATCAAAAGCGTAGGACATCGACCTCCGATTACCAAATTTTGAACACCGAAAGAAAGGGACGTTCGACGTAAAACACCAAACATCAATCGTTGAATGGCCAAGGCCACATGGTGGGACTTCGATACTTCAAGGAGTAGGAAAAAGTTGTGCTCAGCGCAAAACGTTGAATACCCCAACTAAAGATGCCCAGGTAACTTTGGGAGGCCATAACTTACAGAGAAGAGCTCAGATTTTAGTGCAGTGGTGACCGTTAGAAAGCTCGCGATGAGAAGTAACCATAGAAGGCCCCATCCTTATAACTTGAGATAGTTAGGGAGACCAAAAATATGATTCTCCATCCTTATAAAGGGTATTTATGGGTCAAGTGTGTTACAAATTGGTATCAGAGCATGGAAACAACAGTTTCCCTGCTTGGGCTCTTGCATTATTTGCATAAAAAAATTATTAGAGAACTTATGGGGTAACACCCTACCTTACCCCCCCTTCTATAATAAACTTGTTTGAACCTCTATTGAAGAGAGGAACGACACCTTCTACTGTTGATAAATATTTTGTAAGTCTTCACTCTAGGTTGCTAATGTTTCCAAATAAAGAACTAAATTCACCTTGTAATGATATGTGTGTTGATTAAGGTTGGTTGTCATTGATGTCAACCATTGAAGAAAGTCTGGTAGTGAATTCCATTAGCACAAAGGTTTGGGTAATGGACCCAAGGTTGTTTCATGTATAATGGTATGAGTTTTAATATATTTGAAGGTAATACTATTCTATATCTATATTACATGTCATTCCATATCCGTTGGTATGCGGAACTTCACATAACTCCTCACGGTTAGAGAGTTATGGCCATGAGAAGTTGGAGAACCCAGGTTTGGGTAATGGASCCAAGTTTTCTTGATGGATAATGGTATGAATTTTGATATATTTGTAGGTAAGACTATTCTATATGGATAGTACATGTCATGCCATTTCTGGTCGAATGTGGAACGTCACATAACTCCTCACGGTTTGAGATTTATGGCCTTACGAAGTTGGAGGATCCTCATATGTCATCTAGAAGCCCCAAAAGGTGAAAGTAGTCAAAGTGGTTTAAGAGATTTTCGAAGGTAAATAATAAAGTGAAGAGATGAGTGTAATATAATTAAAAGTGATACAAAATAAATTATTTAAATAATAAATTTAATGGAGAAATTAAAGGTGGGTTAACCCTAAAATAAGGAAAGTGGGCAAAGTGACCTAGAAGATGCTTCTAAGGAAGCTACTTGGAGAGTATAAATAAGAGAAAAGAATCTCTCATTTTATATCACACTTGAGAATATTGAATATATATAAGTGAATGAGGTAACCAAAGGATAAATAAGCCTAATTTCATGGGGAAGGTAAAGAAAATAAGCTCGGAATTCAAAGGAGGATAAATTTTTTTGATGATGCTTTCTAAGGTATGTTATTTATAGGTCATCTCACCATTTTTGAAATAATTGTTTTTATAGAATGATTTATACCGTGAAATTGATAGAAAATTGAGGAAACATATCCAAGTATTTGTGGTAAAATTTTCATCTTGTGGGTAGTTGTAGTTTTGGAGTTACACTCCATGGAAAATAGCGTTTGTGGCTAGTCTTGAAACTAGTCTAAAATAGGTGTTTCGGGTAAAAAAGTCATAACTTCTTCATAACAGATCCAAATTTCGTAATATCAAATGTGTTGGTTATATTATAGTATTTAGTATTCTTTGAAACATTTTCATATCGATTCAACAAATATTCTGTGTGGGGCACGCTCTACAAGGTCGCTCTCTAGAATAATCTAGAATTCAACAAGGTATGTCATTTTTGCTATAACTCCTTTTCTGAGAGGTTCCAAGTAGTGACACTTGGATGAATTGCATAAAACAAAATGAAGAACATTGTGTACTATTTTCATATCTTTATTCATTACAAGTACATAGTTATGATTATGTCAAGTTAGGGTTCTTGACTAATCCCAAACTAGTCATGTGAGACTAAAGAAAAGTTTGATGAAGATGCTAGTCTCTTGTTGTGAAAGTTAAGGAAGGTTTGCAAGTATGTGATCATATACACCAGGTCTATTACAGAGTTACAAATCATATTAGATGATGAAATTGATGATGGCTTTTGGTTAAGGTACATGTTGGGTACATGGTTGAGACAAGTAGTTGATGAGTTGGCACATACATGAGGAGTATAGTTGATGATGTTGGTACATATTTATGAGTCATGTTTGATGATTAATTGACACATGATTGGTACATACCTGGTACATGTTTGGATGCACTTGTATGGTACAGGTTAATTACAGTTTTTTTGGTACAGGTTGGTGCATGGTTGATTCACTTGTTTATGGTATAGGTCGATTATAGGTTGAGGTACAGGTTGGTGCATGGTTGATGCACTTATTTATGGTACAGGTTGATTATAGGTTGAGGTACATGTTGGTACATGGTTGATGCACTTCTTTATGGTACAGGTTGATTACAGGTTGAGGTACAAGTTGATGCATGGTTGATGCATGGTTGAGATTTATTGGTACAGGTTTATAGTGGTATATGTCACAGTGATAGTGTGACAGTGGTTCCATCATTCTACTTCTACTTTAGGGAGTTTGGATGAGGAAAGGACAGGTGGTTGTAGCCACCTTCCGGTTGTAGTTGGAGAACATAGGGGGTCCTATCCTCCTTCTGGTTGTAGCTAAAGAATATGGAAGTTGGAGATTCCCTCAATTTGTAGCCTGTGAAACAAGGGGGTTGGAGCCTCCTTCCAGTTGCAGCTGGAAAACAAAGGAAGTCGGTGCTTCCAATGAATCTAATTCTTCAAGACATATAAGAAAAAACATTTTGTGGTTTTCTCCCACTTGACAGATTCTAAATTGACAGATATCTTTTGGACACATGTAGTGCATACACCATTTCACATTCAAAACAAAGTAATGCTTAGAAACAACACTAAAAAAACTCCCTATGAGCTATGGAAAGGAATACTAGCAAATGTGAATCACTTGAGAATATTTGGAAGGAAATGCTACATCAAAAGAGAAGATGGCAGAATGGAAAAATTTGACTCTCGTGTGGACAAAAGAGTACTTGTTGGTTTCCCAAGTACAAGGAAAACATACAAGTGTTACAATATGAGGTTGAACAAAGTTGTGGAAAGCATCAATGTAGGAATTGATGAAACAGGTGGACGAGAATTAAAGGAAGAAGAAAACGAATCAATAGAACAACTTTACGAAGAAGAAGCAGAAGATGAAGAAGAAGTAGAAGGGGAAGATGAAGAGGATTTGATATAAGTAGAAGAATGAGTTCAGCAAGTTCTTCCAAAAACAACTGGAAAACAAGTATAGAATAATAATCCTTCGGATCAGATTATTGGAAACAAAGATGCAGGAGTTGAGACTAGAATAAGAATCTATTTTCCAGAACAAATGCACCTAGCCCTCTCATCTATGATTAAACAAAATAGTTTTGAGGAGGCCAACAATGATGAATTCTGGAATAAGGTCATGGATGAAGAATTGGATCAAATAAAGAAGAATGACACTTGGGAATTGGTTTTGAGACCAACGAATAAGAATGTGATTGGCACAAAGTGGGTATTCATAAATAAATTGAATGAAGATGGACAGGTTACAAGGAACAAAGATAGATTGGTAAGTAAAGGATACACAGAGGTTGAAGGAATCAAATTTTAAGAGACATTTGCCCCAGTTTCTAGAATGGAAGCAATCTGATTGCTCCTAGCTTATGCATGCTCCAATAATTTTAAAGTGTATCATATGGATGTGAAATCAAATTTTCTAAATGAGGAACTTGAATAAGAAGTCTACATTGAACAACCATAAGGATTTTAGTTGTCAGAGAACGCAGATTATGTGTGTAAATTCAAGAAGGCCTTGTATGGTCTAAAAAAGGATCCTAGCACATGGTACTCTAGACTGGATAAATATCTACAACATGAAGGGTTAATAAAAGGAAGTGTAGACAACAACCTCTACATCAAGGTAACTCAAGATAGTATTTTATTAATTAAAGTTTATGTTAATGATATTATTTTTGGATGTACTGATGAAAGGTTAAGATAGAAATTTGCAAAGGATATGCACAATGAATTTGAAATGTCTTTACTCGGAGAACTATCCTTCTTTCTAGGTCTTCATATATGTCAAAGAAACCAAGGAATTTATATGTCTCAAACTAAGTGTATTAGAGAAATGCTAAAGAGGTTCGGAATGGAAGATTGCAAACCATTTACCACTTCTATGCAAACCAATTGCAAGTTGATAAAATATGATGATTCAAAGTATACAAACTAGAGGAAATACAGGTCAATGATTGGTAGCTTACTATATGTGACAACATCCAGACCAGATGTAATGAAGGAAGTTGGATAGGTGGAACTATTTCAAGCAGCACCAAAGGAATCACATGTATTAGTAGTGAAGAGGATTTTCATATATCTCAAAGGAACATAAGAGTTTGGATTATGGTATCCAAGAGGAAAGGCTCCATCACTTATTGCCTACATAGATTCATATTGGGCAGGCAAGCATTCACAAATCGGCTAATTTTCCACTCTTTTTCCCAAACAAAGATTTGTTAATTTCCATTTTTCTAAGAACAATCCGCCCAAATTCCATAAAATAAAATTATTTTACCTTATAAATCGCCAAAATGTTATAGAAACTATATAAAATCCTTAGAAACTTGAATATTTTTACCAAACTATCGTCAAAAATTTTACATTTTTCATATTAAGGACTAGTAAGGTTAGCCCATTGATTTACATTTTAATATAAATTTTCATCCTTAAAATCATCCCTAATGGCTAGATAAAGCGATATCTTACTTACTGTTGCTATCTAGTTCCTTGATTGGAAATTTTGTATAGAGGATTGACTGATAAGTAAGGGACTTTACCCTATTACATTAGGAACAAAAACTACACACATTGATCCATCAAATAAATCCAAATGGAACAATAAAAATGATTAAGCACATTGATTTATTGGGATGTCAATCTCAATATATTTACAATTTCACCTTCAAGGGATTGAAACTTGGAAAACAATGGAAACGATGTTTGGTAAAAAAAAAAAATTGAGCACACCAAAATGAAAATCAATTGATTGCTTTAAATCCTAGTGATTTCTCTTGCATTGAATATTTTCTATCTAAACTTAATACACTTTGACTTTTAGATTCAACGAGGAAATTATTGGCCTTCAAATTGGATGGTGTAGCTAGGGACACCTGTGATGTTGTAAAGGAATATGCTCACTCACCTCCATATATGGGGACCTAGGATGAAGTAAAGAATGAATGACCTATAGATCAAATGATAATTGGTTGAAGGTGACAAAGGCACTGGTGTGGATGTGCCTCTCTTAAGAAAGAGGTATGGAAGTATTTCAGCTGGATCCTCTAACTTAAAACACTTTGGATCAATTATTGGATCCTCTGAGTGTAGTGGTTTTTATGGACATCTACCACCTTCTTCTTGACTATATAACTTAGTGTGATCCATTTCCAAAGAGTTGGTAGTGAAGCCTAAGGGCACCAAGAAAGGGTGTCAAGTTCAATAAATACGTTGAGTTGTAGTAGGTGGCTTGATAGTTGGAGGCAAAGGTGGTGACTTTTCCTTGGTCCTATAGAGTTGTACATGAAGAATGAAGTGTTGCAAAAAGTAATCATGTTGGGCATCAAGTGTTGATTAAGGTTGGTTTTCATTGATGTCAACCCTTGAAGAAAGTCCGAGAGTGAATTCTGGTAGCACAAAGGTTGGATTAATGGACCCAATGTTGTTTCATGTATAATGGTATGAGTTTTAATATATTTGAAGGTAATACTGTTATATATGGATAATACATGTCATGCCATTTCTGGTGGTATGTGTAACATCACATAACTCCTCACGGTTTGGGAGTTATGACCTTACGAAGTTGGAGGACCCTCATATGTTGGCTTGAAGCCCCAAAAGGTCAAGGAATTCAAAGAGCTTGCACAGAAGAAATTATTATTTAAATGATAAATTAAAGTGACAAAGTTAAGAAGGATTATTTAAATAATAAATTTAAGTGACAAAATCAAAGAAGATTATTTAAATGATAAAGTGAGGTGACAAAGTCAAGGAGGAATATTTAAATGATAAAGTAATGAAGAACTTTCTAATTATGGAAATTTGTTAACCCTAAAAATGAGGAAAATAGGTTAAGTGACCTATAAATGGGTTAAGGAACCTAAAAATAGGTTAAGTGACCTAGAAATGGGTTAAGTGACCCAGAAGATGCTTCCAAGGAAGATATTTTGAGAGTATAAATAAGAGACAAGGATCTATCATTTTATATCACACTTGATCATATTGAATATCTATAGGTGACTGAGGTAACCAAAGTATATATAAGTCAAATTTCAAGGGGAAGGTGAAGAAAAGAAGGTCGGAATTCAAGGGAGGATAAATTATTTTGATGATGCTTTCTAAGGCATGTTATTTAAAGGTCATCTCACCATTTTCGCAATAATTTTTTTTTCTAGAATGATTCGGACCATGACATTGATAGTCCATTGAGGAAACATATCTAAGTATCACTTCGTGGAAAATAGGCTTAGTGGTTATTCCTAAAACTAGTCTAAAACATGTGTTTCAGGTAAAAACGTCATACATTTTTCATAGCAGATCCAAATTTTGTAAGACCAAATGTGTTGGTTAGAATATAGTCTGTAGTATGTTGTGTAAAATTTTTAGATCCATTCAAAAAATATTTTGTGCGGGACACACTCTACAAGGTCTCTCTCTAGAATAAGCCAGAATTCAACAAGGTATGCCATTTTTTCTATAACTCCTTTTCTGAGAGGTTCCAAGTAGTGAAACCTGGGGGAATTGAATAAAACAAATTGAAGAACATTGTGTACTATTTTCATATCTTTATTCATTAGAGGTACATAGTTATGATTCTTTCAAGTTAGGGTTGTTGACTAATCCCACACTAGTCATGTGAGACTAAAGAAAGTTTGATGAAAATGCTAGTCTCTTGTTGTGAAAGTTAAGGAAGGTTTGCAGGTATGTGATCATATACACTAGGTCTATTACAAAGTTACAAATCATATTTGGATGATTAAATTAATGAGGGCTTTTGGTTAAGGTACATGTTGGGTACATGGTTGAGACAAGTAGTTGATGAGTTGGCACATACATGAGATGTATAGTTGATGATTTTGGTACATATTGATGAGTCATAGTTGATGAGTAGTTGAAACATGATTGGTACATACCTGTCACATGGTTGGATGTGCTTGTTTATGGTACATGTTGATTACGGGTTGTTTGGTATAGGTTGGTGCATGGTCGATGCACTTGTTTATGGTACAATTTGATTATAGGTTGATGTACAGGTTTATGCATGGTTGATGCATGATTTAGGTTTATTGGTACAGGTTTATAGTGGTATATCTCACAGTGATAGTGTGACAGTGGTTCCATCATTCTACTTCTACTTCAGGGTGGTTGGACGGGGCAAGGACAGGTGGTTGTAGCCACCTTCCGGTTGTCGCCAAAGAACATAGGGGGTTGTATCCTCATTTTCGTTGTAGCCATAGAATAGGGGATTTGGAGCTTCCTTTAGGTTATAGCCTAAGAAATAAGGGGGTTGGAGCCTCCTTCCAGTTGCAATGGGAAAACAAAGGAAGTTGGTGCTTCCAATGAATGTAATTATTCAATACATATAAGAAAAAACATTTCGTGGTTTTCTCCCTCTTTGGGTTTCCACATAAAACAATGGTGTACTATGTATGTGTATGATTGTTCATTTGTTCATTGCTTATTTACTCTGTAGTTATTGGATGATAATGATACATTGATATAACACTTGGATTATATGGTTAAAAATGATTAGTTTTCTCTATTACTGATTCACCCCCCCTTTCAGTAATCCAACAATTGGAATCAGAGCAGGTTCCTTCAGAAATCAGTTTAACAATTGAAAGGTAGATCATGGAGAGAAACAACTTGTATAAAAATGGAATATCATAGTTCAATGGACATAAGTATGCATTTTGGAGCATAAGGATGAAAACACATATACAGGAACATGGATTTGAAATTTTGCAATCAATTGTAGATGGATACACAACACCAATAATTCTGCTAACAAATGACAAAGAAATGAAACTTGGTCAGAATAATTTCAAAGACAAAAATGCACTTCTGAATGGTCTTAGTGAAACAGTATTCAACAAAGTTTCACATTGTAAATCTGCTAAAGAGATTTGGGACAAAATTCAAAATATTTATGAAGGAGATTCAAAAGTCAAAGAAGCAAAGCTTCAAACTTACAGAGGTCATTTCAAACAACTTAAGATGAAGGAATATGAGGATATTGTAGCTTACATTTTACACGTTGATAAAATAGTAAATGCAATCATAGGACTGGGAGAAGAAATCAAAGAATATGTAATTGTTCAAAAAGTACTAAGATCTCTTCCTATGAGATTTGACCCTAAGATATTAGCACTAGAAGAAATATCATATCTAAACTCAATAAGCATGGACGAATTACATGGAATCTTCATAGCATATGAAATGAGAACTGAACAAGAAAATCTAGATATTAAGGAAGCAGCCTTCAAATCATCCAAAAATCCAAATAAAAAGGGAAGGCTAAAAGAAGAATGTAGCAGCAATAGTGAAGTCTTGGAAGATGGCGAAGGAGTGACCAACTTTGTCGAAATACTGAACAAGGGAACTGACGGTAGGTATAGAGGTAAGCTTCCTTTAATTTGTTTTAATTTTGATGGTATTGGTCATTTTGCTAACAAATGTCCCTATAAGAAAAAAAAAATGATGAAGGTTACTCAAAAGGAAAACAAACATATAAAGGAGAAAGAACCAAAAAGAAAGTTTTCAAGAAAATCTTATGCACCAAAGAAGACATCTCATCATTAGATGAAGATGAAGTTAGTGACAGTGAGACAGAAAGAGTTCTATTCATGGAAGTATAAGACTCTGAAGAAGAATATGAAGAAGTCGAAGAAGAACATGAAGAAGTCAAAGAAGAAATTGAAGAGGGAGAAGTTGACTACCAAGAGGAATTAATGTGTGCCATAGAAGTTATCATAAGAGAAAAGAAGAAAAAAAAGAAACTACAAGCAGAACTAGACAAGAAAGAAGACACTCAAGAACTAGAACAAATGATTGCAAATTTGAAGGTTCAAATAGAAGATGATAAAATAATTGAAGAAGAACTCAAAGAACAGCTAGAAGAAAAAGACAATATCATTGGAAATTTGGAAGCAGAGATTGTCACATTAATAAAGGATATTCAAAAGAAAAATATGTAGAACAACTCAAAAGTTTTGGATGACATTATCAACAGTCAAAAATCTCATCATGACAAGTCCAGACTTGGATACAATCAAATAGAAAAATGATCAAGCTCCAAAACAACAGAGCAAGAAACATATCCAAAAAGATTTGAAGAAACAATCAAGGGGGATAGGAAGATATACAAGGAAGATTACAAGAACACTCCTCCACAGAGAAGATTCGTATTTCAGAATTAACAACTGAAAGATAGGCCTCATGAAGAAGAAGAATTCATAAGAGTACCTCATTTTAGAAGATATTCAACTCCCAGGTATCAAACTATATTTTTTGTTTTATGTCATGCATGTAAAAATTTTGGACATAAAGTTGTGAATTGCAGAGCTAACAATAGGTACAAAAACAACTTTGAAAGTCATACACAAAGGGGTTGTCCAATAAGGCCTAGTGAAACACAAAGAAGAAGTTACAACATGTTTGAATCTTTGAGCACTGAAGTGGAATTTTACAAATGTAACAATTTTGGAGACATGGCCAAAGATTTCATAATGACAGTCGCTCCTAGAGAACCGCAACAGAATAACAACAGTCATAGACAAGAACCTCAGAGAAGGATATGGATAAGAAAGCATGATCAATATAGAAATGAAGAATGCACACTCACTCTATAAGCTAAGTAGAATAAACGTGGTTGGTATGTTTATAGTGGGTGTTCAAAACAAATTACAAGTGATAGAGATAGGTTTCTTACATTATGAAAGGAAACAGATGAATCATCCTCTTTTGGAAATGATGATTCAACCAAAATCATTGGAAAATGAACAGTCAGAATTGGGAACAAGAATATAAAGGAAGAAAATGTTCTACTAGTATAATATATGAAACATAATATTCTAAGTGTGATTCAAATGTGTGACCAAGGTCATAAAGCTACTTTCAATTCACAAAAGTGCAATATAAGAAAAGAAGGTTCAGGAAAATTGATTGCTACAGCTGCGACAACGTCAAGCAACATATATGTGTTAAATGAAATTGGAAATAAAAAGTGTTTTCTAGGAAAGCAAGATGAAAGTTGGCTATGGCATAGAAGAATGGGTCACATACATTTTGATAACCTTTTCAAATTCATCAAAAGAGAAGCATTCAGAGAAATGCCCCAGATCACAAAACCAACCAACACTTTATGCAAGAATTGCCAACAAGAAAAGAAAACAAAGACCAGGTTCAAATCAAAGGAATATTCAATGACAAGACCACTGGAAATTGTGCATACTAATCTATTTGGACCAACTACAACAAAGTGCTTAAAAGGTGAGAAATACTTTATGTTATTAGTTGATGATTATATAAGAATGATCGTAGTTTGTTTTCTCAAGAATAAGTCAGAATCTTTTGAAAACTTCAATATCTACAAGGAAATGGTGGAAAATGAAATGGATTCAAAAATCAAATGCTTGAGATATGATAATGGGGGAGAGTTCACTTCAAAGGAATTTATGGACTACTGCAACAATCATGGAATAAAAAGGCAATTCTCCATTGCTAGGACACCTCAACAGAATGGAGTTGTTAAAAAAAAGAACATGACAGTACAGGAAATGGCTTGAGCGATGCTAAGGGATTCAAAATTGACAGATATTTTTTGGACACAGGAAGTGCATAAAAAAGTTCACATTCAAAACAGAGTAATGCTTAGAAACAACATTGACAAAATGTCTTATGATCTATGGAAAGG
>SNQJ01S0135124.1:0-25587 GCA_010110895.2 Picea sitchensis
ATTTGGATGTGACGAATGGAAAGAAACCAAGGGGAAGAAGAAGACATGTCATGAGACAAATCAATGCCACAAGTAGCGATGAATGCTAAAAGGATATCGACACCAACCAGATGTAGGACACATGTCAATCCAGTGAAGATGAATATCCTAGAGGGAAGACCTGCTAAGATCACAAAGAGAGGGAGTATGACCATATCAAGGAATGATTTCTTTCATCAGACCACAATACATGATGTTGATTGAGAAAAATAGTGAGTGAGCATTGCTCGATTATAAGACAAGGTCCTACAATCAAGAAGTTTAATGGAATTTTGGTGTAGTTTTTGGCAAGATATAGAATGCCAAAAGAGGAACCTGATAAATATCAATATGAAGAGGCTCGAGGATAGGGTTGCGAGAAAGGTGGATTTTATAGCCTTGGTAGATTCAGACCTCGAGGAAACTGTAAGCCAAGGTTAATTGTTTCATGATAAGGAGAATTTTGGTAAGGATCAAGGGTAGGGTTCTGGATAAGAATCAAGGGATTCCCCCACGTGCATCTTAAGGATGGATAAGTCACATAAATGAAGGGGCCCTACTAAGTTGCTCCTGCAAAACATAAAAATGAGATCAACTATGTGATCAAAAGGATCATTTCCAATACACCATAAATATTATATTCCATAACTTCAAGAAAACTTATAAAAAATAATCGTGGGTGGTTGTTAATAAGCATATTGAAAACTGTATGTGCCAAGTCGTAAACCCAAAGGAAATATTAGTGATCTTGAAATTCAAGTTAAATGTTCAGAAAAGAAGAGTATTATCAACATGTGAAATCATAAATATGAAGACAACAAGTACAAAATGCAAGCGAGAATATGTAGAATTTAAGTGATTCATTCAAAAAATCCTCCAATAACAAACTCATGCAAGACAATCTTCAATTAATATCAAACCCCCAAATCCCTCAAGGTAGAAAAATAATTAGAATTAGGTTCAAATAGTAGAGGATTATGAATTATAATTGAAATTTTAGTAAGGGCACCCTTTCCTTTCACTTGTAAAAGAAAAATTAAAAGGGGGTAGTTGTGGCCTCAACAAATGGCGACACACTAGAAGAACCAGCTATCCTTGTTGGTAGAAGTCTAGGGACTTTACTTCATATATGAATTTTAAAGCTAAGCTCATCAAACTATAGAAAATTTTCCAATAATCACGGGTACCACAATTATTCCAAGTTTCTAAAACATATAACCCAATATTTCTAGTACTTGTAATCTAACACACCTTTTTCAAGGAACCAATTAGTGAGGGAATTTCCTTGATTGATTCCATGCTTCTGATTAGATTTTCTTTAACCATGGGATTTTTCCTTTTATAAAAAGAAAATATCTACACAAGTGTGTTCCTCGTTTCTGTTTTCCTAGCATTGCTTCACTGCCAACAAAAATTCATAGCCTCGACGAAGTTTCCTCGGTACCTGTTGATAACAAATTTAGTCACTTTCATTTCTCACTCTTGGAATCTTTTAAAAAACTTGATATCATAAGAATAAAATTTTTAATGATTATAAGTTCATGGCGTATCCTTCACTATCATCTTTGTCACTCATTTCACAGATTCAAAATCCAAGTTTGTATGCTCAAGATATCCAGGTTTTCATCTAATCGCCCAAAGAACACTTCTTCCATGTGCAACAAAGCTAATATGTCTTGGAATCATGCTCAATTCTCGGTACTTAGTCATATTTGAGCCTCATATTTTCATACTTAGCACTCATGCTAAGTTGTGTTCTTGGTTCTTTCATTATTTTCTTTTCCATATTAGAATTTTTCTTGAAAATTGTTGTAATTTTCTCATCTCCATTCCACACTCATATCCCCTCCTATTCTATATACTTAGAAAATTTATTGAACTTATTTACACTACTCACCACTTCCCATATTCCTTTCAATAGTTAGAATCATTTTATTGTGGGTTCCCAAGCCCCTTATCTCTCCTCCCTCACCTCCCATACCTCCATCCGCTTCTTCTTACTTAGCCATTTTATTAATTTTTCCCTCCTCCTTATCCCTCCATCTCTCCTTAATCCCTCTTATCTTCACCATACTTAGATTTTTTAGGGTTTTTATCCCTTCCCCATACAACATAGGATTTCATTTCACTACAGGATAATACATTTATCCATGGAATACTCATTTCTCTGCGACTTCATGGAGGCCCACGACCATTCTTATTTCTTCCCCCTCACCCCCCTTTTCTCCACCCCCTCTCCATTACTCTCTTATCATACTCTCATTCCTCTAACTTAACTGTTTTAATAATTTTTATACCTCCAATCATTTGATGACACATGAAAACCAGTGAGATCATGACATGTGGAAGTTTTATCAACTAGTGAGATCATGACATGTGGTATTTTTATATACCAATGAAACCATGAGACATGAAAACCAATGAAATCACACCATGTGGAAACCTGTGGAATGATGACATATGAAAACAAATGGAATCATGACACATGAATTCTGACTCACCGATTGTTATAGAAATTTTTTCCACACTATGCATCATTCTTTGGTGGTCTTCCCTTTCCCTCTGTAGACTCAATTCCACCATTTTTCTCAATCCAAAGTAAAAAATTAATTTTTGGTTCATATATGTGAGATACTATTAGACAACCTGCATATACGCAAGTTGCTCCATTAAATCCTGCATACATCATGTTTTGTGTTCAAAATTAAAAATATTTTGGGTTTTTCATGCCAAGTCATGGGATCCATACCCTTTGGCCTTTCATATGATGGAAATGCTCCAATTAGGCTCTTCATTTACCTTTGAAGTCTATAAATTGAGCCATATACAAGCCTTGAGAAGAGAGAAAAAGTTGAGAGAAAATGATCTCTGGAGAAATTTTGCCTCATATTGAGTCTACATCCCTCTGTTCTTTAAGTCTAAACTTATCTTATGTTCAGCCTCCATGCTCTTCCTATTTCGTGAAGGAGGAACCCAATTAATCCTAAAAATTATGATCTTGCCTTGTGTATGATTGAAGTGGTGAATTCTCAGGTGGAGGGACTTAGTTTTTTAGTTCCGTCAGGTTTTGTTAAAGAAAATTTTCACCTATGTACGTTTGTTGATTATATTAATAGAAATACTCTTTTCTCATCCAATTATATGTTACAGTATTTTTTTATTTTCCATGGGTAAATTTTTTGTACATGTTAATGGACTATGCTATTTTTCATGATAACATTTCGTATATTATCCATATTCTTGTATATATTGGATGTTGAGGACAAATTGTAGGTATTAAGCATCAGATCGTGAGCTCAATGATGGTCTCCTACGAACGTCTGGAAGAGGTAGGATTTTATCCTTTCTTTTGTTGGAATTTCCATTTATCTAGCATACTTGAGATTAGAGTTGATTTCTGGGTGTCATTTTGTTTTTTGTGGTATTACCCCAAACCATAGAGAGTTATTCCTCGTAACAGAATTGGAAACTCCACTAGGGAATTTCTCCCTTTTAGGGCTAGTTGGTGATTTTTCTCTTTGATTACTCTATGTTTTCCTGAGTTTCTATGTTGCATGTTTCTTAATAGCCTCTACATTGATTTACATTTGAGTTGCTTGGCATGGTCCTTACCCAGTCAATGTCTTTCTTGGAATACGCAGGTTTTCCCTTAACAATTGTGTACATATGCGTTCTATCTATGTTTAGGGTGCGTACATATGATTTTGTTCCGTGAAAAGTGGCATACACCTTTTTCTAATCTTTTTTTTCTCAATGTGATGTTTACTGGGTGAGTTTTGAGTGTTGTTGAGTCTTCTTGGGTCTTTTTCTTGTATGTTGAGTGTTTGCATATTTATATGAAGCTATATTATTGTTGAATTTTTGGGCAAACTAGTTTCTTGTATTTTTTCTCATATTTAGTCCTTGCATCTTGAAGTGAGTAGTAGCTTCTTGGTGTCCTTATTGGATTGTCTTCATATGATGGTAGTAGGGTCTGTCCAAGAGGTTGTTTATTCCATCATTTCATTTTCATTCCCTTATATTGAAAATACAAAAAAAAAAAAAATTGAATTTCACTTGAAGCATTTGCACTTTTGTTTAGATTGCATTAGCCTTGGAATCTTAGGAAAGAGTGAACTGCCATTAAAATTCAAGATATTTGATCTCATGAACGACATTTATAAGCATACCATTTCTATTGAAAACCAAGAGTAGTACTTAGTATTGTTTTTTACATGTGATTCTTTCATATGCTGAGTCATCATCACCATTAGTTTTATGACCGCACCTCTTTAGTAAGAGGAAGCCACTAAAATCAATGCTCAATAATTAAAATTGATTAGAAACAATTTTATTTTTCAGAGTACACAAACAAGTTTAGGATTTAGGGCCTTGGAATAGGATTTTGTGAGTAAAATTCTCCAAGTCTACAAAATTCAACATATGTGTCCTTCCAGGGAGTGGTGAAACAAATTGTATAATTGTTGTCCTCGGGAGGCTCCACTAACACCGAAGTTAAGCATGAGGTTGCACAAATTTGTTTGTAGAGATATCCCTCTAATACCTTCATAGCATCATATATATTTTTCGGGTTCTATTTGTATCTAGGGGTTTCGCTAGTGCCTTTACCTCAATGAGAGGCGATGCTTTCAAGGATTTTGGATCTTATAACCTACCCATATGGTGGACCAGGCTTTCAAAATCTCACCTAAGCATTAGTTGTACCATGGTGACCTTAGTTTCCTGACCTAGGTATCCACACAGGTTTCTTGCAGGGGTAATTTTGCAGGTACCCTAAATCAGATAGAGATAAGAAAAAAAAAAAAATTACGGAAGATTTTCTCTCCAGAGGGACCCGACCGATTGCGTTGTGAATCCCATGATGGTCCTTATAACTGATTCTGTTACCTCCAATCTATTTTTTGGGAGTCCCATCCCCTCCTAGGAGATGAATACCTTCTTTAGTTTGGGAGGTCCCTTTCATTCATCCTATATTCTTTGCATGCATTGGCCCTAACTTTATTTAGGAGCGTTCTCTTTGTACATTAGTTGGCCTTAGGAATTTGTATTGTGTCATGAGTTTTGAGTCATCGTGGAGTGAGACTAGCCTCCTCGCTTTTCTCCTTAGCTCTTGAATCAATTACCACAATTTGGTTTGATATTGAAACCTACTCCCAAAATGTGTAGAGTTAATAGAAGTGGTATGTACATCCTCATTGCTCAGGCTCACGACCATCCCATCATGAGCACTAATTCAGATATGTGTGTTGATTTAGTTATGAGTGGATTAGGAAGCCATAAAACTCCTACCTTTGCTATGATTAGTGGGGTCCCTGTGATTCCCTTGTCATCGGTTACCTAGATTCCTACAACTCTCTCAAGAAGCACTACCCTGTCCATGAGCTCACCTCAATCCATGGTGATGAATCCTTATGTATTTTCAAGCACTATGACTCTGCCATTATCAATATCTACTCCAATTGGCACATTTTCAATGAGGATGCATGGTTATAATGATCAGTTACTTCCTTTGGTCTCTAATCCTTTTTATTTTGGTATGTCGAATATGACTCTACACATGTCAGCCTTTATTATGGAATCTAACATTAATACTAGTTTTGGGTCAGGGGGCATGTCACCTCCTTATAATCCTTTCACGTTTGGTTGGGGTCACATCCCTCGGTATTTTTTTATGGTAGGGGGTTGGAATCCTCCTTCCTCCACACCCAATCCTAGTTATAGTTTTGAAGGATGGAATGGACAAATGGGCAATGCTTCTACTTCATATATCCTGTTTGTCTATCCTTCGTCCATAATTCATGTTCCCATGAATCATTTTATTATGGAAAACCCTACTCCAACCTCTGGTATTACATCAAAGGGGAATGAATTTTATAATATAGGAAATCTCCCGCATGAAGTTCCTTCATCGGGGGGAAATGTATATCCTCACATGGGGAATCTGTATAATATCAAGTAGGAGGAGGATATACTCCCACCGGGTAGGGACATGGTGTCTACTAGAACCCTCCTCAGACCACAGTATCTCCAAATAAGTATTTATTGGGAGCATGGTTTTAGATGTCGCAACCAATGATCCCTTTTCTGTCCACAATGAATTTTATAGATCTATCAAAATTAATGAATGACCCCATGTGTCATGATCTGGCATGACCCCCTATTCCCACCAAGATTCCCTCATACATTCCAAAATTCGAGGGTAACAGTGGTGAGGATCCAAGATATCACATCACTACTTTTCACCTATGGTGCTCGTCTAAATCTCTTAATGATGATTTTTTTTGTTTGAGACAGTTTCAATGCACCCTTATGGGGGTTGCTATGAAATGGTACATCAAGTTACTAGGGGGCACATACCGAATTTTCAATGAGTGGTCTTGGTTTTTATCAGCCACTTTCAACTTTTGCTTCGTTACGACGTCGTTATAGATATTTATCGAGTTCTTTTTAGGACAAAGCCACCCAGATATTGGATCACATTAAAGAGTAGTGTAGAAGAAAGAGGTTGATTAGCGTTACCATTCCATCAGAGTTTTTTTTGGAGTGGTTCCTCAATTACCTATTTTCGTATATTTCGAAGGATGTTTCTACATCCATAGTAATGACTGAGGAAGAGACCATTTTTAAATCCCAACAATTAGATATTATAAATGCTCAATCTAGGATGCTCTATGAGATTATTCTTGATGCACCATGGTAAAATTATGATCCAAGAAAAAAGTCTGGGCTCCATGCTGATGGAATTATAGGATCGAAAAATGCCAATTCCATAGACCATGTGACAAATCAGATGCAAAATTTGTCTTTCAACTAGTCTGCAGTGGGACAAGCTATGAATTCTTCCTCAATCACCCAATCTTTAGATTTAAATTTCGTACAATCGAATGAACCCAAAGGATAATCAACAAACTAGAGGGAATACGAGGAAAGGTCGGAATAATAACCGTAAGGGTGGGAATAAAAATAATAATAAGAGAAAGGACCACAAGAATAACACCAAACCTAGTAACAATGCTGGTGAGGGAAAGCAAGAAAAGTGGAAGGTGGAATTTCCTTGTAAGTTATGTAAAGAGGATCACCTTACCCATTTATTACCTAAAATAGAGGAATCCTCAATGATTATAGTGCAACATCTCGTTGTGTTAACTAATCCATTTTCCACATAATCAAAATATGGTCTCACGAACCTCAAACACCAGAAATATGTCAGGTGGAGGTCAAATTCTCCTATCACATGATGGTGACCATCAGTGCATCAATATGATATGATCTCAAGTTATTATAGCCACTAGGACTCGTGATTATGGTCCTCAACAACCTACTTTGGGTATAGATTCTCCCCCTCTGGAAACACCTTTGTAAATCGATAAGTCTGACCCTATTCCTTGCATTCTAAAAGGAGTTCTTTAGACATATTTTCATAATCACAATGCGAGAGCCACCCATAATTAATCAATTGTTGAATATTTGGGCTAAATTCTATGTGCCATGTCGGCTTTGGAGGTACTCCAGACGTGCCCAACACAGAGGAATGACTTTCTATCTTTGTTGGGATCTCTTGACTCAAGTGGCTTGAAATTCATCAAGTTCGATGTTGCAGATGTCCAGCCTTGGTTACCTTACAATGTGGATTTTCAAATTCATGTGGAATGTATGAATATAACTGTTAAGCGTACTGTCTTGGATGAAGGTGTTTCGACATCTGTGATGTCTCTATCTTGTTGGAAATCCATTGGCTCTCCCTAGCTTTCTTATTCCACGACTATGTTGAATGCATTTGATGGTTGTTTGTTCAAACCCCATGGTATCCTCCCTTATTTTCAAGTCCAGTTAGGTGGTAAAATCATGGTGATCGAGTTCACGGTGGTTGATGCACCCCTTGACTACAATATTTTACTGGGATGTAATTGGATTTACAGTATGTTAGTTGTCATGTCGTCGGTGTTTCATGTTTTATGATTTCCTCACAAAGGTAAGATTGTGGAGATCGAACAATTATATTTCCCATGCTCTATTTCTTCTGCATCAGTGGGACCATCATTCCCCATTATCGAGAATTCTCAGAAGGAAACTAAAATCATTGGTGTCAGAATGTATCCTTCTTTGGTGGGAATCTTTAATTTCTCCTCGCCAATCTCGTATATTAATGTTGTTTCCAGTGAATCCTCATCGTCATTGAGGTTTGTCTCATTCTAAAATTCATATTTTGATGACCCATGGTCTCTACCTTCCTTGAATATGTTGTATGAAGGTAAATCACACATCGGAATGGAAATTTTGTTATCTGTAGTCGATATTTCATATCAGGCTATGCAGGAATCCATTATAGACCCAGCTCCTCCCTCTTCACAAATGAAAGATATGGATCATACTCTAGAGGCCATGTGGGATGTAGACTCATCTAGTTCACATGATTTCCACGAAGGTACTTTTCCTTTAGACGAAGCAATCTTAGAGGCCATGACTAGTCCTGATAGGCCTTGGGAGGACCTTCAACATAGATCTTATTTTCACCTAGAGCTTGATAGGATCGAATAAGATGAGTCTAGGTCCACCATGAGTGATATTGTTGGTCACCCTGTGGTCCTATTAGATACGCATGACATACATGTTGAAGGGATCATGGCAAATATCTCTCCTACCATTGCAATCGACATCTCTTGAACTCTTGGAAAGGTTGAGAACGTTTATATCGGTGCAAATTGTTTGCTTAAAGAAATTATGACTTATAATGATATGTTTAAGGAATGGGTATCTAACCTCATTCATGTGGATAAGAATTAAGGAACCATGAGTGTGTATATCGATTTCAGAGACCTAAATGAATCCTGTCCTAAAGATAATTTCCCTACACCATTTATCGATCATATTATTGATGAGTGTGCCATGAGTGAAATATTTTATTTTATGGACAGATTTTTAGGCTACAATCAAATCCAAATTAAACCCAAAGATCAACATAAGACGGATTTTATTTGTTCTTGGGGTACATTTGCATATTGGAAAATGCCTTTCGACCTTAAAAATGTTGGAGTGAATTCTCAATGAGCTATGACCTTTGCTTTCCATGAACTCAAACATGTAGTCAAGGCTTATTTGGATGACCTCATTGCTCACTCTCACAAGAGAGTAGATCATCCAACTCAACTTTGTCTTGTGTTTGAAATATTTTATTACCGTATTCAATTAAACCCTCATAAATGCATCTTTTTCATTAGGTCAGGGAACCTATTGGGATTTATAATTTCTAAGCAAGGGATCATGGTGGACCCCATGAAGGTAGAGAAAATACTTTGATTGCCTCCTCCACGTAGTATTCGACATCTTTAGGATTTACAGGGGAAAGATAACTTCCTACATCGCTTTATAGACAACTAAGAAAATATCACTAAGGGTTTTATGCGTCTCTTGAAAAAGGATACTCTGTTCATATGGGATGAGTGAGCCCAGAATTCCTTCAATGCCCTTAAGAAAGCCCTAGTGTTGGCACATTTCCTTAGTCGTCTAGACTATTGTAGAGATTTCTTGCTTTATATAGCAGCGTCTGAAGGGACAGTTGGTATGGTTCTCATTCAGGAGGATGGAGAGCTCCATGAGAACATTATGTATTATCTTAGTCAAAATCTAATCGGTCTTGAACTTATGTACTCTCATGTGGAGAAGGTATCCTTATAATTTGTGCATGCAGTTCAACTATTGTGCCATTATATCTTACTTTGCAAGGCTACCGTGGTCACTAATGTCAATCTATTTCAATATGTCTTGAAAAGGCGTATCATAGAGGGGGAATACAATAAATGGATTGTGATTTTGCAGGATTTTGATATAGATTTTGTCTCCATGAAATATAAGAAATCACTATTCTTTGTGAAATTAATGTCATATTTCCCTAGGCAAGATGATGATATTGTTTATGATGACTCATTTGATGATGAGAAAATTTTCTTGTCTCGTCTTTGGACCCCTAGTATGGATATATTCTAATATATATTCAAACTCTAAATATTTCCCAACACATTTCAAGAGATGACCGACGATGTATACACCATCAAGCCAAAAAATACCTCATTATTGGAGACACTTTGTATCATCGAGGGATAGACTGTGTTTTTTATTATTGTTTGCCTCATGAAGAATCTAAATCCATACTCAATGAATGTCATAGTGGGGAGTGTGGTGGTCACTTATCTGGGCTTGCGATAACCCAAAAAATATTGTGGGTTGGTTATTTTTGGTTGTCAATTTTTAAATATTACGTAGAAGCGGTAAAGTAGTGTCACGCTTTCCAGGTGTTTGCTCGTAATATGTGATCACACCCTACCCCTTTTCACGCAGTCATTACCATTGGTCCCTTCACTAAGTGGGGGATGGATTTCCTGGATTGAAACCCATCCTCAGCTGGGGAGCACCATCACATTATTGTGGTCGTGGATTATTTTACCAAGTGGGATGAGGCCATGCCTACAGTTAAATCTGATGGTGAGACTACAACACACTTCATATTCAATCATATTATAGCTCGGTTTGAAATTTTGAAGGATATTGTCACTGACCATGGAAGTCACTTTCATAACATGATGATGACAGAGTTGGCATCAAAACTGTGGTTCAAGCAAGATCATTCATCGTCCTATTATCCCCAGGAAAATGTCCAAGTGGAGGCCATGAATAAATATCTCAAGACCATTTTACAAAAAAATGTCAAGCAGAGTAAATATAACTGGCACATGATGTTGTATAGTGTTCTATGGGCATACCGAACTACAACAAATACTTCCACTAGTTTCCTATTGCTCCATCTAGTTCACAAAGTGGATTCAATCCTTCCCATTGAATGCAATATCCCTTCTCTTAAGTTAGAAATTGAGCTCCTACCTAACATGAGTGATCTCGAAGAACACCTTGTACAATTGGATCAACTCGATGAGAAACATCGAGATGACACCCTAGTCATCGAGATGAACAAGCATTCTGTTAAGGTTCAATATGATACATTTGCATGTCCCTGGTGTTTATGTTTGAACAACATCGGGAAGACATTATTCCATATATATATAATATCATATAATATATGACATGATATTTATAATACAAATTATATATATATAGTTATTTATTATCCAAGGGACACATCCTTTCATGGATAGTCACCATATGTTCTATATATATGGAAAACTCATCATTGTAATAATATATTCACATGCAATATCATATCATATGAAAAATCAAGATGGTATCAGAGCAGGACCGAGCTTAATTGCCTCACAGGAGGGCCCAGGAAAATAAGAGAGATAGATTGGTGTGGTCCCTTTTTAGAGGGAGTGACGAGGTACAAATTCATTGTTGGGTATTGGATCTCCTGGGGACATGTTGTATCTATTTCAGAACTACCCATGGGCCTTGGATGCATTGACTAGGAAGTCACATGGGTGAAAATGATGAGGTACAAATTCATTGTGAGGTAGTGGATTTCATGGTGACATGTTGAAGATATTTTAGAGCTACCCACAAGCCTTGGATGCATTGGATGTGAAGTCATGTTGTACTATGGATATCTTATGAGTCTAGAGTGAAGTTTGTATAATTTAGAGACAAGATTTGGCATGTTGACGAATGTGTGCCTCGTTGAGAGGGAGTGTTGATGTTTGAATAACATCGATAATATATTCTTCCATATATATATATATATATTATCATATAATATATGACATGATATTTATAATACAAAGTATACATATATATAATAAATATGTAGTTATTTGTTATCTAAGGGACACATCCTTTCATGGAGAGTCACCATATGTTCTATATATATGGAACACTCATCATTGTAATAATATATTCACATACAATATAATCTCTTATGAAAAATCAACATGGTATCAAAGTGGGACCGGGATTAACTCCCTCACAGGAGGGCCCAGGAAAATAAGAGAGATATCTTGGCGTGGTCCCTATTTAGAGGGAGTGATGAGGTACAAAGGCATTGTGGGCTAGTGGATGTCCTGGGGACATGTTGTATTTATTTCATAACTACCCACGGGCCTTGGATGCATTGACTATGAATTCACATGGGTGCACATGATGAGGTACAAATGCATTGTGAGGTACTGGATTTCATGGTGACATGTTGAAGATATTTTAGAGCTACCCACAAGCCTTGGATGCATTGGCTATGAAGTCATGTTGTACTATGCATATCCGATGAGTCTAGAGTGAAGTTTGTATAATTTAGAGACAAGCTTTGGCATGATGAAGAATGTCTCCCTCATTGAGGAGGGGAGTGTGGTTGTTTGAACAACATCAGTATTCTTCCATATATATATATATATATATATATATATATATATATATATATATATATATTATCATATAATATATGAACATGTCAGAGAGAATACAAACCCTATCACGTTGAAAACCCTGTAGCTTCATCTCCTCTGCTCCATGCGTTCATGGTTTCCTATTAAGGTTGGTCTCATATATATATATATATATATATATATATATATATATTATCATATAATATATGACATGA
The DNA here is from genome assembly GCA_010110895.2 of Picea sitchensis. Taxonomy (NCBI): domain Eukaryota; kingdom Viridiplantae; phylum Streptophyta; class Pinopsida; order Pinales; family Pinaceae; genus Picea; species Picea sitchensis. Next base: position 12,557 of record SNQJ01S0135124.1, read on the forward strand.
TATTTATAATACAAAGTATAAATATATATAATAAATATGTAGTTATTTATTATTCAAGGGACACATCCTTTCATGGAGAGTCACCATATTTTCTATATATATGGAACACTCATCATTGTAATAATATATTCACATACAATATAATCACTTATGAAAAATCACACTTGGTAGTACGCTGAGGGTGACTTGGTCCTTCTTTATGACCAAACTAAAGAACCGACTGGAGAAGGGAAATTCAATCCTATTTGGCACGGTCCTTATGTAGTGAAGAATTTCCTAGAAAAAGGAGCCTATGAGTTAGAGGATTATGAAGGGAACATGATGAAGGAGCCCAAAAATGGGCTCTACCTCAAGAAGTATCATGCTTGATCCCTCTAGCTCGAGCATGATCTTTGTATACTATTTTACTTTAGTGTATATAGTTTTCTTTTGTGTCAAAAACTTTCTTATTGAGTTTCCCATTGGTTGGAAGATGTCAATAGAATCATTGGTGTTCTTAGGATTCATGGAAGGTTCCAATAATCATACTCAGAATGTAGCTTATGATGATTGGGTTATCTATTCACCCAACAAACAACTGGTGTCTCCAGGGGGCATTTGTCTAGAGCCATCGATGAACAATGTGGATGAGTATAAAATTGTTATTAAGATATTAAACGATGTAATTTCACATGGTGTGTCAATTGAACGATAGGTATTAGGTTATGGATCCTACACTACTCCGACGATTCCTTAAGATATGACTTTTGGAACGATATTTTGATTTCATTACTTATAATCATGTCCCTAGAAGTTCTAATCAAGTATCCGATGAACATGCTAATTTTGTTTTAGATTGGAATTTATTACAGAACTAAGAAAAGGAAACACAAATTCATACATTCATCCATTGTAAGACATACAAGTAAAGATGAAGACCAAAACTTCTTGTATTTCATTCATCAAGTTCAAAAAATATGGTATCATAGTACAAAATTAGGCTTGTATCCTTCAAAACATATATATTACTAGTACATCAAATGACCATGGTGTCTAAGCCCACGGTCCTGGTGCATGCCATGATAACACACTATAGCATTAGCGAGATGTCGAAAGAGTCTCACCCATGAATGGGGTACACCTACAACCTGCCTCTTCATAGCCTCATGCAGATCCTCGACCTGTACCATAGGAATCATGTGCATCAGACATGATAGGTTACCCTTCATGTTCTAAAGAACTCGCTCTACATCCTTGCAATCCATCTCCTCCCCTCGACCCTTGCGTCGATGTTGTGGGTATCCATCCTTTTGTCATAGGCCTACATCTGAATAAGAAAGATAAATGTTAGTATATAATGCCATGCCAAAAATATTTGCATTTTCTTTTGCATTTATCAAATAAAAAAATACAAAAAAATTAAAATTCTTACCAATCTCCCCAAGGGAGGATCCTAGTGGTAATGTCATGTCTCTATCCCATCGGTAGTCGATCCCCTCATAGGATATTCATTGATGGAAATGATTTTTCATTTCCACCAGTGAAAGAACTTATCATTGTAGGGGGTTGGCACCCTACCACATCCCAACCTCCCCATCACCTCAGTCTACCAGGTCATGGATGGATCATGTAGACCATGTGGAAGAAATTCCACTGTGGGACTAAGGGATGGAACCCTCTCAAAGAAAAAACTACAAAAAGTGGAGGTGAACCCAAATTTTGTCATCCTCCCAATTTTGCAGTGAGTAATTTGGCTCATCATGTTGGCCAACAACGAGTTGATCCAATCCTAAATTGTGGGTCTCAAACACTCCACAACATAAAACATAAGCTACCTTGATGCAGGATGTAACGAGGATGATCCTGATATTCGTGTGAGCACTAGGATGATAATATTCAAGATCAGGTTCTCAATTTCCTCAATAGGGAGTTAGCTCTCCACTTTCTTTGTATCTGTGACACAGTAGTTGGAGATGTACTCTTCTATAGTCCTCCCACCTCTAGCCCCTAGGGCCTTGAAATTTATCATCTCACCCCGATGAGACAAACCTGTAATGAAATAAATATCATCCACCTCAATTATAAATGGTTTCCCATCGATATTAAATGTCTCCATCTCCAGATCCCAGTAGTTTATCAACATTTGGAGCAACCTCTCTTTTTCCCTCATTCCTTTTATGGTCCAAAACTAATAGAGCCTACATCTTTGCAATGCATTTTGGGCCCTAAGATATATTTCTACTGAAGCATCAACATCCTCGTTCTCCCTCTCTCTCCATTCAATCACTATCCTGCAAAGGAAACATCAATTTTTTAGTCATTCTTCATAAAAAATATGTTCACAGAGTTTTACCCAGTCTACAATTTGAAAAGTCACATATAGGGCTCGATGTACGGGGCATGCTTCACTTTTCCCACGTACATGGGGTCTTATATGGATCCCTATGAAATATATCCCGCGTACACCACTTTTCTCACTTTATGACCTCCAAAACAAAAAAATTAAAGACCAAATTTAAAATTTAAACCCTAAAAATAAAAGAGCACAGGATGGGCACTTACATGGTCCAGACGGTTTCCAATTTCGTTGAATGTAGCTCCTGAAATTTTCACTAGAATATCGTGGGTGAAATGGCCTCAAAATCACTATGTGGGTAAAAACTCAAAATGACATGGTAAAACTTATTATTTTTACAATTTGTAGGAAACTTTTAGCCACTTTGTATAGTTTTCACCCTATATTTTCTGTTTTTGAAACCACATGGACTAGTTATGAAGTGTAATACCTTGTTTGAAGTGTTTTGTTTTTTAGGATATAATGGATTTCCAACGTTCTTTAGACCATTTGTTCCTTCGACAATTATATATCATCACTAGAATATAGGATAGGTTTTCACCTCACCTTTGCATTTTTTCATTGTACCATGACAAATATTCATATGCCCTAGGTACGAACCCATTTTTTAGCAACATGAAACCTTCTCGTTGTTACTAGAAGTGTCGTTATTATGTGGTAGAGACTTACCAAACATGGGTACCCTAGTTAGAACACTTTTTTCCATTTGGTTACCATGCAAAAGTTACTCCATAGGCCCATAAGTCCCTTGTAGTCCATTTACAACTTTGCGTTTGAACCACATTCTTCTTACTCAGTCTCATTTTGACCAATCCCTATGGAAATACCTCCATTATGTGTTTCTCATAAAAACATACTAGAGTCTTAGTTAATCTCTTTTCAAACTCCTTAAAATGAAAATATTGTCGAGTGAGCTTGTCTCTTTCACACTCGTTAAATGGATTTGAAAAGACGTATATTTCAGTATAAGTTTACCCCTTTTTTGGACCAAATAGACTAATTAAAAAAAAAGAATACTCTAGTGACCATTGGCTAGAAGAGTAGTCCTTGTTATTATTTTATGCTTTCTCAAGCCCGGGGGACTGAATCTACGAAAAAGAACATTAATGGAAGTTTCTTACTAGTGTCAAGTTGTAATTGTATTTTATCACCCTACGTGCATTGTTGATATTAATGTTGGTTGCTTCTTTCTCGTTATAATCCCATTTCCCCAACAATTCTCAACATTCGCCAGGCAATTTCTTCCATATATCCTTTGTAGCTTGAAACCCGTTACCCTAAGAGGAAACATCACCCCAAGTTTCCATGTACCGCAGATATTCCCTTACATCGTGCATGAATATGTTCCACTGCATGGAACTTGTTGACTTTCTCACAACACTCGTTTCCTCTCTTGTATCATAGAATTCTTCCACATCTAAAAAAAAAAGGGTGGGAAAATAATATTGTCTCTTATCGACAATATTCATGTCTCCTTTGAACAAAGAAAAAATATTTTAGTCGAGTCATCAAAGGTTTGGGTTTAGTATGGCCTTAGGAAGTTGTAATCGTTACTCAAAGTTATACTCCTTCGATTGGTTATTCTTCTAGTCCCTATGTAGATTTTGTTGATTCCTCTTTCATCACAAACTTTCGGTCTATGATTAGTCATGATTCTATGCTGCCTGATTTATCCATTTGTCTCATACTCTGGTTCAAAGGAAGTCTAAACCTGTGTTGTCCATTCCTAATAATTCTTGACTTTGCTTGTCGACCATTCCATTACAAGTGAATCTTAGAATCACATGAAATTGTGGTCCTACCTTGCACCTTGGGCCTACTTTCATCATTGGTAGGTATCCTTGAATGCAACAAATGATGTCTCCTCATTGGTTTTTGACTGGGTGGTTTCACTTGTGTTCGATGGCAAGAAATCTATTCACACATTTGGATTCATGCAATGTCTTGGATTCCATTAGACCTTATTGGTGGCTTCCTCACCTTCTTTGACATTTTTCATTATTAGTTTCTATTCATAGGGTCTCTTTCATATACTACTTGCATATAGTGCACATGAGAGAGGCACATGGTCATTGGTTCATGCATACCCTATTTTTCTGAGTTCTTCCTAGTTATTAAAGTATATCTTTGTACCTCGTGCTCGATGATGAGAGATAACTTATTGCTATCATTTTAGCCGATTTCCTTCCATCGACCTCATCTCATCCATTATGGAATTGAGATCTAGAGTATTAGGAGTACCTATAGGCTTGCAATCATCAGTGGCAAGTTCTCTCTTCTTCGACAATTGAGAATACATTAATGTATCATGCTTGATGGATTCCTCAAGTGTTCAAACTCAACATCCTTTATTCACACTTTTTGAATGTACTTGGTTCCTTGACTCCTACTTTCATCATTGATGGGTCGTCTTGCATTTGTTAACGATATACATCAAGGACCGGTAATGAAATGAAGTTTCATCGTGTTCAACTTCAATTCTTTTATTCACGTGATGTAGAATTGAACCATCAAAGGCTACTGTATAAGACCTCCAATTCATAATAGCAACACCTCATACCTAATGTTGTTTTTCAGCATACCAATACCTATATGACTTTAGTTATCATGGAATATCAGATTGTACTTCATTGTATATAGATATATTTAATTGATTTTGAGACCTACTCCACTTTATGAACTCATATGGCATATGTATAATTTATATTTCCTATTCATGGCCATGAAAAATTACCTTATATATATTCATGGATTTGTGGTGTACCCCATATTGGAAACCATGTGTACAGAGTCAATAAGTATTGTAATATTCTAACGGGTGACTAGTTCCTCCAGCCGGGTCCTCACTACTCCACTTCTGGGAATGGTAATATATTTTGGCCATCATGATTCCTCCTACGACCTCACACATTAGGGGGAATTCATTAGAGTAATTGTTTCCACACTCTATGCATCATGCTTTGGTGTTCTTCCCTTTCACTATGTAGACTCAATTCAAATTTGTGTTCATATACGCGGTCTATAGTTAGACAACCTGTGTATACACAATTTGCTCCATTACAACTCTCTTACATCAATTTTTTCATTCCAAGTAATGGGATCCATACCCTTTGGCCTTTCATATGCTGGAAACACTCTCATTCGACCATTCATTTCCCTTTAAAGGCTATAAATTGATCCATATACAATCCTTGAGAAGAGAGAAAAAGTTGAGAGAAAATACACTATGGAGATATTTCACCTCATACTGAGACTACATCCCTTTTTCCTTTAAGTATAAACTTCTCTTATGTTCATCCCCCAAGCTCTTCCTATTTTGTGAAGGAGGAACCCAGTTACTCCTAAAACTTATGAGCTTTCCTTATGGAGGATTGAAGTGGTGAAGTCCCAGGTGGAGGGACTTAGTTTCTCAGTTATTTCAAGTGTCATTACATAAAGTTGTCACATATGTAGTTATGTTGATTATATTAATAGAAATACTCTTTTCTCGTCCAATTATATGTTACAATATTTCTATTATTTTCCATGGGTAAATTCCTTATACATGTTAATTGACTATGCTAGTTTACATGCCAACATTTCAGATATTATTCATATGCTTGTATATATTGGATGTTGAGGAAACTTTATAGGTATAAATCATCATATTGTGAGCTCAATGGTGGTCTCTTATGGATGTCCAGAAGAGGTAGGATTTTATCCTTTATTTTGTTGGCATTTCCATTTATCTAGCATACTTCAGATTAGAGTTGATTTATGGGCGGCGTTCTGTTTGTTGTGGTATTACCCCAAACCATAGAGACTTATTCCTCGTAACAAAAATTATGTGGAATTTGACTTGCTCTTGAATGAGAATTGACTAGGCATTAGGAAAATGATCACTGGTCAATCAAGATTTTAATTATTTCATTAATTTTCTAAGGGGTCAAATCTCGAAGTTTCCATTGTCTCCATATGCTTCACATGAAAGGCATGTATCATTTTTCTGTATAAACACTTAAAAATAAATACAAAAAATTCATGTGGGATATATATTATTAGGGAAAAGAATAATTTTGAATGAAAAAATCAAATTTGAACGAAGGTCTAACATTAATCCATGAGTTACATGAACAACTGCAGAGAAACAAACTTTTAGAGGTCATATCTTGAGATTCGAGAGTCAGTTTTCAGAAAAATATACCTCGTTGGAAAGGTAATTCGATGATGAAAACTATGAAATAGGTTTCAAGAGATGAAAAAGGTTATGATAATATCATAAATTAATATAACAATCAACTATATTTCCATGCTTTGTTGATAAATCAATTTGGTACCTCGACTTCCTGAGCTTATATCTTGAGATCCAAAATTCCAAATTGCACTAAAAAAGACTCACTGGAAATATAGAATGATGAATTTTTAATACAAATTGATTTAGATTCCTTATAAATTGAATATATTTCCTATAAAAGTAAAATAGAATCCTCTCTTTAAAAAGGCAACTAGTTAAAATTCTCAAAATAAAAGTTAATCTAAAAACTGTTATTAAAGACAAAAAGGGGACCACTTCGAGACACAAATGTAAATGATACAAATTAGTTAATGAGGCTTCAATGATACATCAATTAAAGTTATTATTTCAAGAATAAAATCATATGGAAAATTCAAGAAAAGAAAAACCCTAACTACCTCAAGGAGTTAGAAGAGAAAATGTTAAAAAGAAAGAGAAGGCTCCATCAAAGGGTTAGAAGTAGGCAATCAGAATATCAGAATAGAAGGATCCAACCATCAATATGAAAATAATATTTTGATCCAAAAAATAGATATATCCATCTTCTCCATTCTTCTTCTTCTTTTACACCACTTTCTCAAGGCTTTTTGTATGTCCTTATATTCTTCAAAGAATTATTCTCTATAAGATCATGAAATATTTATAACTATATAAGTGAATATCTAATGTAAGCCAGGATTGTATATTGAATTCATTGAGATTTAGCCTTGTGTTTGACAAGCTTCATTTATGAAAACTAGGTCAATTGGTTTGTTGAGATGTTTTGTATTGTTGAATATATTTTATGAATAAAAATCCATAGAGAACTATTAAAGGGAATTGATTTAATGATTTCTCAAATCTTGGGATTTCTAAGTGTGATATTTTTGGAGTTTTCCTATCAAATTGTTTTCAGTGTTGAATGCAGAACTCATTTAAATTTCTTTGAAATGATCGAAACCACCTCATCCTTTTTCTTGTGATAAGATGTGGATGTATCCTCTACCATCATGTGGCTAAGAGGATTGTATATTTGTTGTCCAGTATAGATATATTCTGATATTGAATCCTTTCTTCTATATTTTATTGTAAAGAAGTTACTTGTTGCACATAAAGAGCAAATCTGGTTATCAAGAACCATTCCATGTATAAATTAAAGAAATAAATTTATCAGGTTTGTTGTCTAGCATTATATTTAATCCAAGATATTCAAGATATGTCTTTCAACCAAAGAGGAGTACCACATCTATAAAAATGCAAGGGATTCATAGTCTCGTGAGGTTTTTGTGTGGACCTATATCTAGATATCAACATTTTTGGCGACCATACTGGGGAATGTTTTTTTTTCAAGAAATCTAATACATTTTTGTTTTTATAATCAAGTATTATTGGAAAACCATATGTTTTCTCGTTGAAGTTTTGAAAGAAGATCAAAATATAGATTCAAGATAAATTGGGTTTTTGAAAACCTTGTTCAAGGAGCATTAGTGGCCTTGAAGATATATCATTGAAGCTTAATGCACAAATCAAATGTGAAAACCTTCATAGAACCAAATAACCATCCAAGATTTGGGAGAATAATCTCCCTGATGACTCTATTATTGAAACTCAATATTTAAAAAAAATTATTTATGGGTGATTTCAATGAAAAGATTCCAAATTTCTAAGAGGATCTATATGAATACTCCTTTGAAGAATTTCTTTCATGCTATGAAGATATTTTTTCTATTCCACCAGAACAAGCAAGAGTTTTCCAGGATATAATAAAGGGAGAGGGTATCAAAAGAAAGAAACATTGCATATAATTCCACTCAATTTGCAAGGAGAAGTTCATCCCTTGCGAGATATTTCCATGGACAAGTTTTGCATATTCTTTGAGAATACTTCATAGGACGTAGAGAAATATTTGATTAAATTTGACAGTGCTTGTGAAATTTTCAATGTGGATGAAGATGATGTTACATGTCGTCTATGTATCCTAACTCTAAAGGAAAATTCTAGTAAATGGTTTTATTCATTGTTTCCTAGAACCATCACTAGTTGGGATGTATTAGAAAATTTATTACCAAAGAAATGTGTTCCAAGAAAAGATCCATATTTTGTTTTCTTGAATTTGGTTGAAATCCATATGAATGAGGAAGAGGTAGTCAAATATTTCACTTTCAAATTTATGAAAGTTCTTCATGAGATCCCTCAAGAAATGTTTCCAAACGATGTCATTATTTTCAGTTGTTATCAAAACGATTTTCCCATGAATCGGAAATTTTTATTGAAGAAAGAGGGAAAGTGCAGTTGGAAAGAGTTAATGCAGAAAAATCAAGTCATTGAAATAAGTGTTCTTGAAATTGGTGCTAATATATTAAACTTCCCAATATTTTTTCAAGACAATATATGATTCGATTTAGAAGAAAATTTTGATGAAAAACTTGAATTTTCTTTTTCATATCTTATTCTTGAAACTGGAAATGAGAACTATAATGTTTCAATTCAAGAAAAATATCATCCTCTACATGTTGGATAGTTGGTTTTTGTTGGCGCAAGCCATTTCAGGGGAAAACACAACAATTAATGAAGAAAGTTAGAAAATGGACCAGAAAAGGAGCACGCGCCAAAAAACAGGGAAAAGAAACTCCAAGAAAGAAGGAAAGTCAAAGGAAAGTCAAAGGAAGGATGAAAGAGAAATATCAACAAGGAAAACGATTAGATTTTGGACCAGCCACACTCAAGGAGTTAGAAATTGGAAAAACTTAATCCACCTACGGTTAGTGGGTTGGGGTTTTTGTCATTGTTGTAACAAGTATTTTTCTCTTTTATTAATATGAATATGTGATGTAAGGATCATGAGGAAGATCTTAAATTCTACCAGGAGAACTATCGAGTTAGTGTTAGAGATGATCTCAAAGCCATCTTTTGAGACAGAGATATGCATTGTAACCAAGGGTAAGGTCGCAAGTTGTGGATCTTAGTACGATATTGTCATCGTCAGTTGTACTCATTTGTAATGCATGCAGTGCAATAACTTTGATGAAGAATAATAAAAGAGCGAAGCAAGAAAAATCTTTGTGGACATATACCAGGGGGGTGAACCATGGTAAAATTTGTGTCTTTGTGTGGAATGTTGTCTTATTTCTTTCTATTGTTTATCTATGATGAATGAGTGAATATGATAATAGTAGAATGATAAGATTGTTATTGCAGAATGAACCTTAAATGAATTTAAAAGACTACAGAATGGTAGATATGGATTTAATTATGTGTTATAATAATATATATGATGTATGTTGAGTTAGAAATAATGTCCCTCATCCTCCTAGCAGACTCCCTTCCAAGATTGTAGACATATGGGTCCTGCAGTCACCCATAAGCCATCTCGGGTGAGATTGCATTATGCACTCCGTGCACAGTGTTTCCTTCAGGTATCCATATGGGTTGATGGTTTGTAGGGTTTTGTTGGAAACCTAAATCATAACCTGGGTCATCCCTAAGAATCCAACAAATGGTTTTTTTTCCGGCTGGAACCTAGAAGAATATATTGGAAGGGACTTGTTGAGAATAATAGTGAAGAGAATTAAGTATTAGAAGGGGATGTTCAAACCATGGAATCCCATTAAATAGGATATTGAATGATGGTTGAAAACAAAATAGTTCGAGTTTGTGCAGAAATACAATAGAAACCCTAAGTATACACCGCGCCAATATTTGGAGAGGTACGTATTTACTGATTTTCACGAGGCTTTTTTCTATGAATTTCCACATTTGTTGCAGGAGTGGATACTAATATTGAAGGAAAATCACCCAACTAATCAGATAATACGAGTAGAATGGAATATTGAGAATATTGTGTAGATACAAAAATTCAACAATAAATTCACGCGCGTAGTGGATTTCTGGCTAAACAACATTATTGGAGGATTCATTACTGAGTTCACAGGCGATACTGAAAAATCATACATGGTTGCAGAGAAGGATTTTTTGAAGGGTCCAAGAGGAAGGTAAATTATATCATTGTACACTTCGATCAATATTTTAGTGCATGATAAAGGTGTGATCAGAATGGAGTCTGACAGTTAAACAACTTTGCACACATGGGGAGACTGGGGGAAACACTAAGGATGATATGAGATATGGAGAGGGATATGAATAGATGTAAGAAGAAGGAAGAAATGGACCCCATTATGATGGATGAATATTAGATCAAAGAAATAATGGATAGAGAGGGAACGACACACTATAAAATACCATACCAATATAAGATCAATAGGAAAAAGAGGGTAGTAGCTAAGCGAGAACGATTGGAAAGTGATGAAGAAGGGGTAGAGGATCTTCATGTTATGGAACATATTGAGGAAATAATTCATGCCACATATGAGATAAAAATGAGAGGTCAAGGTTCCAGCGTAGAAGAAGGCTCTCCATTCCAGATCTGAATTATTGTGGAACCCACCACCCCATGTCTGACTAAGACATCAAAAAGAAAAGAAGATTTTAGACAGGTAATAATTACTGACAAAAAGATTCCAATAGATGAAGGGGCCAATGGAAATTCAATTAGAATTACAAGTTCAGGTAATAATAGTCAGTTATCTACATAGTGTGGAGGTGGTAATACAAATTTTACAATGGAAAGAGTGGATCCAACCATTTGGTTACCATAATTTCATGGAGAGGGGTCGGAGGACCCTGAGAAACATTTATTTATTTGTGAGAAGATTTGGGAAGATAAACATGTCACAGATGAAGATATGAAAGTAACTCATCTTGCAATCACATTTTGAAACCACGCATTGGACAGGTTTATGAGTCTATCAATAAACAATCCACAAGGAACAATGAAAACCATCATAGATGTAAATAAATAACTAATTAATGAGTTCGAGTGATCAAGTTCAGAAGATCAATTTATGAATGGGATGATAGAAATAAAAAAGAAGCCAAGGGAGTCATTTTGGGAAGTCGATTAGAAGTTCAAGCACTTGAAAGGTAAGGTGAAATATCATATAGCATACATGCATTATAGACAACTGTTTATAAATTCATTATTACCACATTTCAAATAGACATTGAGGCAACATAAGTTCTAGACTCAGGCAGAGGCTCTCCAAGCATCCTTACAATTGGAAGAGAATCAATATAAGCATACAAATCCAACTGTAGAAGAGTTGAGAGGGGATCTTAATAACCTGACATTTAAATAGAATTAGAACAAAGGAAAGGAAAAGAGGGAAGTTGTTTGTTGTACCTTTTGCATAACATAAGGACATCAAAAGAATGAGTTCCCAACATTTGGGAAATATTTGGGAGAAGGATTGTGGAATCCCTTACCTATAGGAGGAGTATGGTGTGAAATATATAAAACACATGAGCATGATCCTTATCATTGTCACATAATGAAAAAATACCAAACAATTCCTAAGATTACATTCTACAATTTCTTCTAGTCTGTAGGACATGAGGATAAGGATTGTAGAACCATGAAGCTTATGAAGGAAAGGAATTCAAATTCTTATAGGATGCAAGATGAACTAATGACAAGTCCACCTATGTAGAAGTATAATAATGTGTACCAGTTTGCAGCGCGACCTCAATATAATCAATTACCACAATATAATACACTAGGTGCAAACAATCAAGAGAACATAGGAGGATTTAGAAGATGAGGATGTGGAAGAGGAGGATTTGGAAGAGGTAGAGGACCAATAACCTGTCACAATTGTCAACAACTTGGAAATTATGCAAGGGATTGTCCACTACCACCAACAACATGCATGTATTGTCACACAACAGATCATACTACAAAATACAATCCTACACTCTTGACAAAGATACAGGAAAAGAGGAATCATAATAATCAAAATGTTTAATGGCTTTCCACATACACTAGAGAAGATGATGGGAAAAATATCAATATAGTTACTCGAGGTGGAACCAAGACAGGAGCAGATTAAGGAAATCGGAATTAGAACCAACACCAGTGGTTTAAAAACAATACAACACCTCAACAAAATTTTCATGCGCACAAGGAAAAATAGACATTCAAGTAGGCCATACAAGAAATTTTGCAGGAGAATATTGCTTCTACTTAAAATAAACAACCATGATATGATGTGCTAGTGTATGATATGCCTCATCCATATGATCATACAAGTGGAGAGTAGTCTGCAGAAAAAGGTAAGTAATCTAAGAAACTGTCTAGTATCTTGCTTGAATTTATTGAATGATCAAACATATATACAATTGTTACAAAAATTGATAGGGAAATGCAATCCTCGAGAACAGATACAATTAGAACAAAATAAAGTAAATCATGTCCATAGGAAGATAAGAAAAAATAGAGAGTTCATACTGAATGCAAATATTGGAGACTTTAACATGGGTGACATCATATTGGATTTGGAATCCGAGGTAAATGTTCTTCCTAAGAAAACATGGGAATGCATGGGGGAA
>SNQJ01S0135125.1:35776-56110 GCA_010110895.2 Picea sitchensis
GGATTAATTTCGCCTATGAAATCTAATCCCTGTTGCCGAAAAGGAGCTTCCATTTTGACCGGAACCAATGGCATTGCTAGGAGTTTATGTTTTCCTGAGAACAATTGGCAAGGGTTGCAAGCTCGGACCTTGGCGTTGACGTCTGACAAAAGTTTAGGCCAATAATACCCTGCTATTAGGATTTTATAAGCCATTGCTTTCCAAGCGTGGTGTCTTCCACACACTCCTTCGTGAAATTGTCTTATTACCTTTTCTGTTTCTGATTCGACCAAACAAACCAACAGGAAGCCAAGTGGGTCCTTCCAATATAATTGTCTTTCAGAAATACAGTACTTGACCGCATGTAGCTTTAGCGTTCTGGGTTTAGATGGGGATAAGTCACTTGGGAAATTCAAGGTCAACAAGTAGGACACTATGTCTTTATACCAATTTGATGAAGCAAATTTCTCTTCGATTCTGATTTCAGCTATTTGTTCATCAAGTTCAATCATGTCCACACACTCTTCTTCTCCCCGGGAGCCATTTATTCTGAGAGCTATGAAATTGGATTCAGCTAAGAGTTTAGCTAAACCTTGCCCCTTTACTAGTTTCGTTGGTTTTATCTCCAAGTCGAATTCTTGGATTTTGGCAAGCCACCGTCCTCTTTTTCCATCACTGTCAGATTGAACTAAAATATCTTTTACGGAGCTAGTAGGTACATACGCAATCACCTTAGAATGCAACACATAGTTTTTGAAAGCCTTTAATGCCTTCACCATAGAATAAGCTTGTTTTTCCATTATATTATATATGAGTTCGGCATCTCGAACACTTTTGTTTAAAAAGGCTATTGGTTGCTCGAAACCTTCTTCATGCTTTTGGAGGAGTACCGTGACAAGTGTGTGTTCAGAGGCGAACGAGAAAATAAGAAAATCCTTTAGATAATCCAGACTTGCTAGTATGGGTGCCTCACTTATAACTTTCTTGATGCGTGAAAATGATGCTTTAGCTTCTGCTGTCCATTTAACTTCGTTGTTTTTCTTTAGCATATCTGTGATCAATTTCACAATTTCAGCAAAAATTTGGAATAAATCTTCTCAAAAAAAATATTTTTCCTAAGAATGACTAAATCTCTTTTACATTCCTAGGAATAATTATCGTGTCTATAGCTTCAACTCTTTTAGGGTCAATTCTAATTCCATCTCGAGACAGAATATGGCCTAAAAGTTTACCTTCTTTCATAGCGAAGTGAGACTTTTTGGGATTTAAAGGCAAACCAAATTTGCGGCATTTTTCAAACATCTGCTTGAGATGAATTAGATGATCTTCATCAAATTTAGAAAAAATGGTTAGATCATCAAGATAGATAACCACAAATTTATCTTGTTTTCTAATGAAATCGATATCCATAGCCCACTAGAAGGTAGCACCTGCATTCATCAAACCAAACGACATCTTATCATACATAAATGTACCCCAAGGAGTGGTAAAGGCTGTCTTTTCTTTATTGTGTTCGCTGACGGCAATTTGATTGTACCCTGAAAACCTGTCGATCATCGACATCCTATTTTCCCCAACTACTTTTTCTAAAACATGATCCATTTTGGGTAGGGGGTAATTATCTTTGAGGGATGACTTATTAAGATTTCTGAAATCGACACACAGTCTAATTTCCCCGTTTTTCTTTCTAACAGAAACCAGGTTTGCTACCCAGTCAAAGTATCTCAACGGTACAATTATTTTTGCATCCAGGAGTTTTTTTACTTCCTTTTCGATCACGGGAAATAAAATAGGATTTATTTGTCTGAGTTTTTGTCTAAAGGGTTTGACACCAGGCTTTAGGGGTATCTTATGTTCGATCACAGAGGTGTCATAGGTTCTCAGTTCTTCATATGACCAAGCGAAAACATCTTTGTAATTTCTAAGCAACTCTACGTATTTGTTTTTGGTTTCAGGGGACAAATATTTGGATAGCTTCACCAACCGAGGGTTTTGTGTAGTACCTATGTCACAGTCCTCAAATTCTTCAGGTTGAGGTTGTAGGGTGAATTTTGAAGGGATATCATCTTGATTGAATAGTCTTTCCAAGGGAATCAGACCCTTGGGGATCTGGTTATTTTTAAGAACAAGCATTCGGTGATTCACAATTTTATCTTGAAACTCTTGAGAATCCTCTCCTTCCTGCATGATCCAAATGGGGTCATTTTGGTTGTCCTGGTCAACGTGCGTTTCGGAAAACTCGTCTATAGATTCCAAAAATTTGCGAAGTTGTTCATCATCTTCAAAGACTTGCCAATGTTGTATGTTATTCGGTATAGAAGGTTGGTGTCTCATTTGTATGTGGTATTTAGTTTAAATGTGGTAGGAGGTGTGAAAGTAGAGGCTGCCTTGGCTAACACATCAACCTGTTGGTTTTCATTTTGAGGAATGAAATGAACTTTGACAGAGGAGAAGAAATTTTCGATCAGATCCCAGATGCAATTCCTGTATGACCTCAACCTAGGATGTTTGGCCTAGTACTTTCGATTTACTTGTTTAATGATTAGCTCGGCATCACCAAAGACTTCGAGGTTTTTTATTTTCATTCTCCTGGTGGCTTCTAGCCCTAACACTAAGGCTTCATACTCGCATACATTATTTGTGCAGTCCACATTCCATTGAAGCCTATATGAAAAGGGGATTACAAATTGATCATAAGGAGCCACAAGGAGTGCCCTAGCTCTAGCTCCAAGGAAAGATGAAGCACTGTCAAAATACATCTTCCATATACCAGTGCTATATACATTTTTTTTAATTGTTTCTTTTTCAGTTTTTTCTGCTGTACAACTTTCGACTATATCTACTTCAAAATCATCATCAATAGATAATATACAATTTCCTAAATATTGGTCGGCAATATATACAGGATGGTTATTTGGGTTATGTGGATCACCTATCGTGAATGCCAACCTAGTTTCTCTTTAAAGACGCGTGTATTTTCCTCCAAAAACTGGAATCGTAGCATATGTCATGTCAAGATGGAGAGATCCTCCAAGCTTGGCACCCCATGATCTAGATAACAACATACCATACGTCGAAGGGATTTCGGCAACCACTACGTCCATAAGAATTCTTTTTGCGGGTACTTGTGCCAGACCTACCACCAGGTCTTTAATCATGCCTATGCATTTGACCTTTCTTGAATCAAATGAATATAAGTCTCAATATGTCCTGGTGATTTCGAGACCTAGTTTCTCCATAATTTCTTTTGGCATCACATTGTGAGATGCTCCAGAATCTAGCATGCAGTTATGAAGTAGGTGGTCGAACAAGGTTAAAGTGATATAAAAGGGGGCTACAGTGTCTCTCGCACCTTCGAAATGCGGACCAAAAACTACGTTCGGCTTGTCATCTTCTAAGTTGATGACATCGGCCTGGCTTTCGTCTTCTGAAAAGATAATCATTTTGGCAATTTATTTTTTGTATATGGGATTTTTAGCTAGTTCAACAAGTGGGATAGGGATTTTGATTTTATTTATTTCGTTTTCCATATTAAAATTTCCGAGGGCCTTGTCGCTTTCTATGTTTGCGGCTGCCTCCATTCCTTTCTTTTCTTCTTTTCTTTATCGTGCGGACTTGGTTTCAGTCATAAGATCCCGTGTTTTCTCAGCGAGTGTTCCTACTGACTTTGACTTGACAGGCTGTGTGTCAGTGGTTTGGGTTTTTGCAGTTTTTTTCTCAGCAACCTTTGGAGCTGCTTCTTGAGTTTCACCTCTAGGCAAGATCTTTTTTTTGTTGGAGCAATTGGAAGATTCTTGTTCCTAGGTCTTAAATTACATTTCTCCTGTAATTCGACTATAATATCATCTACGATACCCTGATAGGACAAATCTTCAGACGTATCATTGCTAACATTGTTTTCCGATGTAATTTCTTTATTTAAGGATTTTTCGTAATCTCGTCTCGATAAATAAGGTGATTTATTATCATCACCAAGATTATTAATATCCTCATCAAACTCTTCAAAATCTTCTAGATATTCCTCTCCAATGAAATTTTCATTTTTGAAGGGGGTTGGGATTATTTTATTCTCATTTTTAATTGTTTTATGTGGGGCCTAAGGATCAGGATTCCTTCTAAAATCCTTCCTGGGAAAATTATCCCTTTTCAATTTCTCTAGTTCCATTTTTGAGATCTTATTTGAAAGTTCCCTAATTACCCTAGCCATCTCGTCTATTTTATATCCCAAGGATTTACCCGATCCTGAGTATCCACCTTGTTCTTTGAATTTTCTATTTTCTTTATTCCCGGTTTCTATTTTTGCTTTTAATTTCCCTGATGCCATCATGTTCGATTCAATCTCAAGAGCATCATCTTGCATTTTTGTGAGATCTGTTGATCTCCTTTCTCTCAATAATAGGGCAAAGTTGGGATCAAAAGCACCAACAAAAGTCACCTTTGCTGCGGGTTGAGAAGGATTGACCTCAACCGGGATTTTATTATACAACTTGTTAAACCTTTGCGTGAACTCTAGAACAGATTCTGAGTTTTTCTTTCTAAGGGCTCCAAATTTAGTTAGGTAGTAGAGGTGGTCCCTCCTCTCTCCCCATTATCTAATAAAATAACTTTCAAGTTCTTTGTAATATCTTAGAGATCTGGCTGCTAAGGATCGGACCAAGTCTTCACCTGTCCTTCGAAAGTCTGAACGAGGAGTATAGAATAGACAACTTCGTGTTCTATTCCGAGGATGTCAGCAAATCGGTCAAAGAAGTTTATATGTTCTTGAGCAGTCAAATCTCCTTCCCATGTAAATTTTGGAAGGCTTTTCATATAATTTTTCGGGAAGATCTTGTAGGGGAACTGGGAGGACAAGGGGGGCATATCTAGCAGCTACTTTAGCGAAGATTCTAGGAAGCGATACTTGGCCACCTGCTGGTCCTCCTGGGGCACCACCTCCAGCTCCAACACCTCCTTGTGCAGCCATTGGTAGATTCGAGGCTGAAGCTCGGAATGTGTGAGGAGAAGGTTCACAGAAATCTAGGGAAAATACCTCAGGAAAAGAGAATGTATCATATGAGAGGGGAAGTGAGACAGATCTCTCAAGTGTTTCTGAAACGTTCAACTGCGTAAAGTCAGGCTGACAAATAGTATGTATGGGTAAAAATACTTGTCTAAGGGATCTTCGTGATTTTAAAATCTTTTTTGGATCAAAGACTAGCGAGGTATGCTTGTCGTCTGGGTTCTTTCTGGTGTTATTTCGGCTAATAGCCAGTTTACTACTCGTGGAGTCGCCAAGTGAAAAATAAAGTTATCCTTAGAAGGTTTTCTGTCTTTGTTCACTATCAAAGAAAGAAAGTGTCAATGTCGTTCTTCCCAGGGAAAAGTTTCGTTTCTTCGTTCCCCAACAACGGGGCCAAAAAGATGTTGTTCCTGAGTTTATACTTTAAGGCTCTAAAGTATACCGTCAAGGCATCCATAAAGGTAAAGGTATTTAAAAAGGTAAGAATAAAAAAGAAGGGTAAATCAGACTTGGTTTCTCAACTGCCTCTGTCTAGCTTCCCGTTGTTCTTGGATGCTGATATCTCCCTCAATAGCTGCCCATGAACGTTCTAATTCAACCCGGTTAGTTGTTGTCTGTAGAATAGTATTAAACAGTTTTAAAGAAATGCTAGTTTGATCTTGGAGGCCAGGTTCTACGTTGGGCTGTCTATTATCTGGGACAGTCATGGAAAATAAAGTTTTAATTAAAAATTCTTTGACCAATTTGTCGACATCCTCGGAATAGAACACAAAGATGTCTATTCTAGACTCCTCGTTCAGACTTTCGAAGGACGGGTGAAGACCTGGTTTCGATCCTTAGCAGCCAGATCTCTAAGATCTTACAAATAACTTGAAAGCAATTTTATTAGACAATGGGGAGAGAGGAGGGACCACCTCTACTACCTAACTGAATTCAGAGCCCTTAGAAAGAAAAACTCAGAATCTGTTCTAGAGTTCACGTAAAGGTTTAACAAGTTGTATAATAAAATCCTGGTTGAGGTCAAACCTTCTCAACCCGCAACAAAGGTGACTTTTGTTGGTGCCTTTGATCCCGACTTTTCCCTATTATTGAGAGAAAGGAGATCAATAGATCTCACGAAAATGCAAGATGATGCTCTCGAGATTGAATCGAACATGATGCCATAAGGGAAATTAAAAGCAAAAATAGAAACCGGGAACAAAGAAAATAGAAAATTCAAAGAACAAGGTGGATCCTCAGGATCGGGTAAATCCTCGGGAGATAAAATAGACGAGATGGCTAGGGTAATTAGAGAACTTTCAAATAATATCTCAAAAATGGAACTAGAGAAATCGAAAAGGGATAATTTTCCCAGGAAGGATTTTAGAAGGAATCCTGATCCTCAGGACCCACAGAAAACAATTAAAAATGAGGATCAAAAAATCCCAACCCCCTTCAAAAGTGAAAACTTCATTGGAGAGGAATATATAGAATATTTTGAAGAGTTTGATGAGGATATTAATAATCTTGGCGACGGTAATAAATCACCTTATTTATCGAGACCAGATTACGAAAAATCCTTAAATAAAGAAATTACATCGGAAGACAATGTTAGCAATGATACGTCTGAAGATTTGGCCTATCAGGGTATCACAAATGATATTATAGCCGAATTATAGGAGAAATATAATTTAAGACCTAGGAACAAGAATCTTCCAATTGCTACAACAAAAAAGATCTTGCCTACAGGCGAAACTCATGAAGCAGCTCCAAAGGTTGCTGAGAAAAAAACTGCAAAAACCCAAACCACTGACACACAGCCTGTCAAGTCAAAGTCAGTAGGAACACCCACTGAGAAAACACAGGATCCTGTGACTGAAACCAAGTCCGCACCATAAAGAAAAGCAGAAAAGAAAGGAATGGATGCCCCAAACATAGAAAGTGACAAGGCCCCGGGAAATTTTAATCTGGAAAACGAAATAAATAAAATCAAAATCCCTATCCGACTTGTTGAACTAGCTAAAAATCCCATATACAGAAAACAAATTGCCAAAATGATTATCTTTTCATAAGACGAAAGCCAGGCCGATGTCATCAACTTAGAAGATGACAATCCGAACATAGGTTTTGGTCCGCATTTCGAAGGTGCGAGAGACATTGTAGCCCCCTTTTATATCACTTTAACCTTGTTCGACCACCTACTTCATAACTGCATGCTAGATTCTGGAGCATCTCACAATGTGACGCCCAAAGACATTATGGAGAAACTAGGTCTCGAAATCACCAGGCCATATGGAGACTTGTATTCATTTGATTCAAGAAAGGTCAAATGCATAGGCATGATTAAAGACCTGGTGGTAGGTCTGGCACAAATACCCTCAAAAAGCATTCTTATGGACGTAGTGGTCACCGAAATCCCTCCGAAGTATGGTATGTTGTTATCTAGATCATGGGGTGCCAAGCTTGGAGGATCTCTCCATCTTGACATGACATACACTACGATTCCAGTTTTTGGAGGACTATACACACGTCTTTACAGAGAAACTAAGTTGGCATTCACGATAGGTGATCCACATAACCCAAATAACCATCCTGTATATATTTCCGACCAAGATTTAGGAAATTGTATATTATCTATTGATGATGATTTTGAAGTAGATATAGTCAAAAGTTGTACAGAAGAAAAAATTGAAAAACAAACAATTAAAAAAAATGTATATAGCACTGATATATGGAAGATGTATTTTGACGGTTCTTCATCTTTCCTTGGAGTTGGAGCTAGGGCACTCCTTGTGGCTCCTGATGATCAATTTGTAATCCCCTTTTCATATAGGCTTCAATGGAATGTGGATTGCACAAATAATGTATGTGAGTATGAAGCCTTAGTGTTAGGGCTAGAAGCCGCCAGGAGAATGAAAATAAAAAACCTCGAAGTCTTTGGTGACACCGAGCTAATCATTAAACAAGTAAATCGACAGTACCAGGCCAAACATCCTAGGTTGAGGTCCTATAGGAATTGCGTCTGGGATCTGAGACACCGACCTTCTACCACATTTAAACTAAATACCACATACAAATGAGACACCGACCTTCTATACCGAATAACATACAACATTGGCAAGTCTTTGAAGATGATGAACAACTTCACAAACTTTTGGAATCTATAGACGAGTTTTCTGAAACGCACGCTGACCAGGAAAACCAAAATGACCCCATTTGGATCATGTAGGAAGGAGAGGATTCTCAAGAGTTTCAGGATAAAATTGTGAATCACCGAATGCTTGTTCTTAAAAATAACCAGATCCCCAAGGGTCTGATTCCCTTGGAAAGACTATTCAATCAAGATGATATCCCTTCAAAATCCACCCTACAACCTCAACTTGAAGAAGTTGAGGACTATGACATAGGTACTACACAAAACCCTCGGTTGGTGAAGCTATCCAAATATCTGTCCCTTGAAACCAAAAACAAATACGCAGAGTTGCTTAGAAAGTACAAAGATGTTTTCACTTGGTCATATGAAGAACTGAGAGCCTATGACACCTCTGTGATTGAACATAAGATACCCCTAAAGCCTGGTGTCAAACCCTTTAGACAAAAACTCAGACAAATAAATCCTATTTTATTGCCCGTGATCGAAAAGGAAGTCAAAAAACTCCTGGATGCAAAAATAATTGTACCGTTGAGATACTCTGACTGGGTAGCAAACCTGGTTTCTGTTAGAAAGAAAAACGGGGAAATTAGACTATGTTGATTTCAGAAATCTTAATAAGTAATCCCTCAAAGATAATTACCCCCTACCCAAAATGGATCATGTTTTATAAAAAGTAGTTGGGGCAAATAGGATGTCGATGATCGATGGGTTTTCAGGGTACAATCAAATTGCTGCCAGTGAACACGATAAAGAAAAGACAACCTTTACCACTCCTTGGGGTACATTTATGTATGATAAGATGTCGTTTGGTTTGATGAATGCAGGTGTTACCTTCCAATGGGCTAAGGATATCGCTTTCATTGGCGAACGAGATAAATTTGTGGTTATCTATCTTGATGATCTAACCATTTTTTCTAAATCTGATGAAGATCATCTGATTCATCTCAAGTAGATGTTTGAAAAATGTCGCAAATTTGGTTTGTCTTTAAATCCCAAAAAGTCTCACTTCGCTATGCAAGAAGGTAAAATTTTAGGCCATATTGTGCCTCGAGATGGAATTAGAATTGACCCTAAAAGAGTTGAAGCTATAGACACAATAAGTATTCCTAGGAATGTAAAAGAGATTCAGTCATTCTTAGGAAAAATAATTTTTTTGAGAAGATTTATTCCAAATTTTTTTGAAATCGTGAAATTGATCACAGATATGCTAAAGAAAAACAACGAAGTGAAATGGACAGCAGAAGCTAAAGCATCGTTTGCACACATCAAGAAAGTTATAAGTGAGGCACCCGTACTAGCAAGTCTTGATTATCTAAAGGATTTTCTTATTTTCTCGTTCGCCTCTGAACACACACTTGCCGCGGTACTCCTCCAAAACAATGAAGAAGGTTTCGAGCAACCGATAGCCTTTTTTAGCAAAAGTCTTCGATATGCCGAACTTAGATATAATATAATGGAAAAACAAGCATATTCTATGGTGAAGGCGTTAAAGGATTTCAGAACCTATGTGTTTCATTCTAAGATGATTGCGTATGTACCTACTAGCTCCGTAAAAGATATTTTGGTTCAATCTAATAGTGATGGCAAAAGAGGACAGTGGCTTGCCAAAATCCAAGAATTCGATTTGGAGATAAAACCAACAAAACTAGTAAAGGGGCAAGGTTTAGCTAAAATCTTAGCTGAATCCAATTTCAGAGCTCTCGGAATAAATGGCTCACAGGGAGAAGAAGAGTGTGTGGACATGAATGAACTTGATGAACAAATAGGTGAAATCAAAATCGAAGAGAAATTTGCTTCATCAAATTGGTATAAAGACATAGTGTCCTACTTGTTGACCTTGAATTGCCCAAGTGACTTATTCCCATCTAAAGCCAGAACGTTGAAGCTGCATGCGGTCAAGTACTGTATTTCCGAAATACAATTATATTGGAAGGACCCTCTTGGCTTCCTGTTGGTTTGTTTGGTCGAATCAGAAACAGAAAAGGTCATAAGCCAATTTCACGAAGGAGTGTGTGGAAGACACCACGCTTGGAGAGCAACAGCCTATAAAATCCTGAGGGTAGGGTATTATTGGCCTAAATTTTTTCCAGACGTCAATGCCAAGGTCCAAGCTTGCAACCCTTGCCAATTTTTCTCAGGCAAACATAAACTCCCAGCAATGCCATTGGTTCCAGTCAAAACAGAAGCTCCTTTTCAACAATGGGGATTAGATTTCATAGGCAAAATTAATCCTCATTCCAATGTTCAGCATAGATGGATCCTGACTGCTACAGATTACTTCACCAAATGGGTGGAAGCTATTCCAACTAGAAGGCCTACTGATTCAGTGGTAATTGATTTCTTAGAAGAGAATATTTTGTCTAGATTTGGTTGCCCTCGAAAGATAGTCATAGATAACACACAGGATTTTAAATCTATGGCTATGGTCAGTTTTTGCCAAAAATATAATATTGTGCTTGGTCACTCCATGGAATACTACCCTCAGGGAAATGGTCTGGCCGAGTCTTCAAATAAAATTCTATTCAATATAATTAAGAAAGTGCTGAATAAAAACAAGATATCTTGGCATGTACATTTGAAATACGCCCTGTGGGCAAATCAGATAGGCACGAAAAAGTCTATCGGCAATTCTCCTTTCCAAATGGTGTACGGGACCGATGTGGTGTTACTTATAAACCTAGCACTTCCCATAATGAAACGTTGGCAAGATGAGAAGGAAGAACCAAATCATGTCACAAGAAGGATAAATCAGCTGATTGAAGTCCAACAGCACAGGGCCGAAGTGGACGAAAGGCTGCAGAAATACCAGGATGACATGAAAGCGCTATTCGATCATAAGGCCAAAGATAGGGAATTTCTCCCCTGATATTTGGTTTTAAAATGGGATGCTAGGAAGGAAGACTCGACGAAACATGGTAAATTCGTTCACATCTGGTACGGACCGTTCAAGGTTGCATCTCCTGAAGGAAAGAATTCATTTCTGCAAGAAAATTTGGACGGTAAAATCCTGAACGCCCCTGTCAAAGGGCATTATTTAAAACACTATATGGAATAGTTGATTTCCAGAATTCCCACTGTATATACTGGTTTGTTTATTCTTTTTATTTCATATTTTATTTGGTAAGTCTACCTTCATTCTGTCAATAAAAAATAATATATATATATATATATATATATATATATATAAATAAAAAATAAAATAGGTTAATATTTTTCTAGAAGTAGGGATACAAAATTCTCAATGAATTCAATTCTTTTAAAAGCCCTGATACTCTTCGTATTGTTCCTTTACAGGATTCTGGCTGATAGTCCGACAAGTGAAAGTAGCAAACAAACAACCTTATAGCGGAAGATAAATTCGCAAAAAATAGGTGATAGATAAGATTTTTTGCTATTTCAAAAGAGAACGAAAATGATAAGACAAAGATGTGAATTCCAGGAAAGTCTATTTTTTCAAACAAGGTTTTTATAATAAAAAAAAGTGCAGTGATTGTCTCATAAGTGTGATAGGTCGCTAAAAGAATGTTTTCAAAATCTAGGCCTTAAAGGTTTCACTTAGAATAAGACAAGAGGTAATTAAAATAAACATCTCTGAGAAAGAGTTCCAAGAGTTGGGTTTGATTTATGACCTCTGTTTTTCGATTTACAGGTCTTTCCACATCCCCTCTTTCTACCCTGAGTTTTGTCTTCTTAAAAAATCAATCTTATTTCTGGGTTTCCCTTAGAGGAAGAAGAGATTACGTCTTAACTTTTGAAGATGAAAAACAATTCTTAAAAGGTAGACCAGTCCTCATAAATCCTCACTCTCTGACTAAACAAAGTTATGCTTAGGTCGATCCTGACTCTCCTAGGTCTCTTAACAGTTTTCTAAGGATTTAAGCTTGCTCGAAGGAAGACCCCTGAAATTAATCTTCCCCTTTTTCTCTGTGGACTAAGGTGTTTTGAAAGTTAAGAGAAGGTTGGTCTAGAGTAATCAAAACAAGATGACAAACCTCCACTACAGTTTTTACCTAGATACCATCCATGGTATATTAAGTACCACTGATTTCCCCCACTTCGTATTCAAAAAGTAAAATATAAGACAGATGGTGAAAGGAAATTCATATTTGATTGCCCCCATC
The DNA here is from genome assembly GCA_010110895.2 of Picea sitchensis. Lineage (NCBI taxonomy): Eukaryota > Viridiplantae > Streptophyta > Pinopsida > Pinales > Pinaceae > Picea > Picea sitchensis. The sequence goes on from SNQJ01S0135125.1 coordinate 48,009, forward strand.
TAGTCCAAAAGACGATGAAAAGAAACTCATTTAAATGATTTCCCTCGTCTTAGTAAAAAGAGACAGATAACTTCACCGGGGTACTGAAGAGGCTCGTTGGCAGTGAAGCAATATCTAAGGTTAAATGCATAATTAGGATTCGCAGTGGTGAAAGGAAATTCAGTAAAAAGGGACAGATAACTTCACCAGGGTACTGAATAGGCTCACCGGCAGTGAAGCAATATATGAGGTATCTATAAGGTTGTCATACTTAAATATCATTCTAATCTAGTTACCATTTTTTTCGAAAACGGATCTACATCCCAAGTCCAAACAGGGCTCCCCAATTAAAAATATGAATTATGCTTCATTTGATGCAAGGCGAAAGCCACAAGATCTGTTGGGTTTCCTAGGATTGTTTTGATCATCTTAATTCTAACTTAATTTCAGTAACAAGAAGGAGAAGATCATGAATGGGACTGCAACTGAGTTTACAACAAATGAAAGTTTTGAAAAGACTTTCAGAAGTAAGGATGAAATCTCTTTTTTCTCTATATCCCCTTCCTTAGCAATTTCTGCAGGTATAAACCCTTGACTCCATTAACCCAATAAAGGCACTAAGTCTACATGTTCTCCTCATCCCACAAGGAGACGAGGTCCCCAATGTTGGATCATGTTGTCATTGATGCCAATGGTTTGATTATTTGGGAGAATGTTGGATCATATGTCATTGATGTAAATGGTTTGGTTTTGATTGATGTCAAGTAATTGATTGATATTATACTTATGATAGGGAGTGATATATATGTCCAAAGTGGAAACCAATGCGATAAATATGGATCATTTACTTTGCATGATACATTGATGAAGATGGATCAATGAGTTGTCATTGATACATGATGCATGGATTGATATATATGATGCAGTGGTGAATTGATGCAAAGATTAATTATTATTGTCTTATCATGGTTAATAAGGTGCACAAATGGATGAACTCCAAAGTGGTCCCCTTATGGTGAAAGCCCTCCATGAGGAAGACACTTTCACGAAGTAAGGTTATCCTAGAAGAACGGCTGGAGGACCCATGCTTGCATGTGAAATGATGAGATGAAGATCAATGAAGTTGTTGTTGAAACTATCCTATATGGATAGTTCTTGACATGCATTTCGATTGGTATGTGGAATGTCACATAACTCCCTCCGCAGTTTGAGAGTTATGGCCTTATGAGTTGGAGGATCCCCATATGATGGCTTGAAACCCCAAAGGTCAAAGAAGTCAAAGTGCTTGAAATAAAGAAATCATCATTTAAATGATAAAGTGAGTGACAAAATCAAGATGGATTATTTAAAACAGTAAAGTAAAGTGACAAAATCAGAAGGAATATTTAAATGATAAAGAGTATTGGAGAACTTTTCTATTCATGGAAAGTGGATTAAACCCTAAAATAAGGAAAATAGGTTAAGTGACCTAGAAATGGAGTTAAGTAACCTAAATATGGGTTAAGTGACTTAGAGGGATGAAAGTATAAATGAAGCTAAGAATCTCTTGTAGAGTGCACATTTAGGGTGAATCCTTGTGGATCAATGGAGAGCTAGTGAATATCTTTTTGGAGTATTGATGGAGAGCTTCTTGTGAGAGAATATTATTGGTGTGGATCCTCTTAGGCATGATTGAAGATCTATTCTAAGGAAGAGAGTGAGAGAGGAGGAGGATCATGGATGCATCAAAGAGTTTTGGAAATGTCGAGGGTCTTGGCCAAAGTCTCAGTTCACAGAAACCCCTATTTTTGGATGCCCACGTTGGTTGTCTGTGTATAGGTGCGTGTACACATTGGGCTGGTTGTGTAGAGGGTGAGTGTACATGCGGAATGACTGTGTACAGGGAGTGCTAAATAACCTCATGGGAGATTTGTTTGTGGTGGTGCCAAGCTCTTGGATGATAAGAGAAGCGGGGTTTCAAATCTACATTCTATGGCCTGAGATCTATCCACTAAGACATTGGTATGTTACATTATTGTCTTGATAGATGCACTTTTTCTGTATGTGTTGTGAATGCTTAGAGAATTCTTGGTATAGCTTCTATGATGTGGCTCAGTTTGGTTGGTTTAGTTGATGGAGTGAGCAACACTCTTGTGATTGAATAGTGACATGGTGCTATGGTATACTTGTTGTCTATACATGATTGAGATAGAATTCATATTGATTTATTGCGAAGCATGAGCAAGCTATTGGAGATCTTTGATGTGTTGTGACTAGATGTGGGTCAGTTTGGATAGTGGAAGACAAAGGAAGTGATTGTAGGTTGCAGAGGATCGAGCATGTGAAGCAAAGCAAAACCCTAGTTGCTCAAGAGCATATGCTTGATACATTATACACTGGCCACGTTAACACGCGGGCTGTAGTGAGCCAAGTCGCATGCACACATGGAGGCTGCACCTCTTGGCAGTGTATTACTTTTGTTGTGGTCCGATGCTCTGACTGAGGATGACTGCCTCATGGTTGGTGCTGAGGATTTAAGCTGAGTCTTACATATAGAGTTGGTCTCTTGTAGAGTTGTACTCTAATCAGTTATTGCTAGTAGACCCAAGTTGTAGTCTGTAATAAAAAGAAATTGTACAGCCACGTCTTGTATGTTCTTTGTGTTCATTGTGATGATGACTTATTTGATGATATATTGTTGGTATATATTTTATTATGTCCTCACATCTAGCTGATTTATAAATAGCAATATTAGGTAATGAATAAATGTTGAATGCTAAATGATGAGTTTTAGTGCAAGAGGAAGTTTTGGGAAAACAGAGCCCCACACTCATTCACCTCTAAGTGTGGTAGGTGTGTCCAGCACCCAATTTGAACCTCACACTCATTCACCCCCCCCTCTAAGTGTGGTAGGTGTGTCCAACACCCAATTGGAGCCTATGTTGAAAAAAAAAAAAAACAATTATCCCTAAGACCCAAAATTTCCTTTTTCAGGTTTCGGCTTTTCATAAAGCATAAACATTGTTATCCTTCCCAACCGCCCAGTACTTTAATTTATGCTCATTTAATACAATTCTTTATAAGTCACATCAATGAAAAGATCCTGGATCACCCATAGGTCCTAGACATGGAGTGCCTGGTCCTGAAGTAGTAGTAATTCTTTCTCCATGAGGTAATGATTCCAGGTACCATGGTATGTGTCACTCTGTTTATTGAAGCACTTGAATATGTTTCACTAAATTCTCCTTCATTTCATAACATTTTCTTGGAAATTATGCTCTTTAACTTGTTCATACCTGGAAGGGTGACATGATTCCATAATAATTTTATATCCCTTTAGGATGGGCTTCCACTGGGTGGATCTATGAAAGGTCATCACCCATTCTCTCTATACTTACCACTTTCCATAGTATCCCCTCTCACTTTCCCCCTACCCTTGTTCGAGCATTGGGATTTTCCACACTAGGAAGGGTTGTACCTTGCCTTTTGGGAAGAAGGGGCTAAAGGCCCATACGGTAAAAGTAGTTGGAAAGAGTTAAAAGACAAAATGAAACCTTTAAGATGCTTCACCCAGAGATTCCTGAGAAAGAAGTAAAAATATTCTCAGTAAGAAATGGGGATCCATAAGATAAATAAACACTTAAGATATTAGTTGGTGGATGGGAGGTCTCATCATGAGCTGGCCTATTATGACCATGGGCATGTAGTGGTATGACACTACCATCTATCTGGTCACCAAAAAAGGCTAGTGGCTCTTCATGGAATAACCAAGAGAAAGGGGGTCTCATCACGAGACAACCTTCTCATCTCCATGAAATGCTTGTGGATAATGTTTTCACCTCTGGTCACCAAGCCATGACAATGTCCCTCAACTCTTCTCTTGAAGAATAAAAGAAAAAGAATAAAAGCAATGAAGCTAAGAATAAAAGGCATTGAATGGGCTAGGAAAAATGTGGCATCTATGACAATGTGCAACTTTCCCTCTACAAAGGCACCCACATAAGATCTGCATTTCCCTGTTATCACTACGCCCCATGCCAAAACAATTATCCCACACCACCTCACATGCACTTACATGACCTAGATTGGTTCTCACCTGGGAAAAACCCCAAAATTAAGGAACATTAGCCCAATAGGACACCCTGATACCTTCTCCAAACTTGACTTGTTAAATTGCATAACGTCTTTGAGCATTTGTCTGGGGAAAGGGGGCTTTGATGCACATGTTTGGTTAATTTAATTATTATATGTGATTTACATGTTATGATCCTTGTGACTTATGAACCCCTAGAGGGAATACTTATTGTTGATGCAGGATGTTTCCCGATGGACAAGTACACATGGGGGAATGATTAGCTCATACCTACATGGTGATGAAAGCCCACAGATGTATGTTGTAACCCCAGCTAGAGGAAAGGAGACATCAAAGACTTGCACCAGGAAGAAAGAAAGACCTTTCCCTTGGAGACACTCTGGCAGACCTAGACCCAAGGGGATCTTTCTCTTCCACCTGGACATTGACCTTTGAGAACCCATGACCTCATCATTATGACCCTGGATGTCATCCAAAGATAGGGTTTTCATATTGAGGGTAATTGTGAGCTAGTTGGAAAGTGTGGGCATCATCCAGGGCCTTTGGAGGCCCAACGTTTCACCTTAGGGGCCCAATGTAACCCTAGAAGGGAATGATGTCAACCTTGGATATGATTTTTGAGGTTAATTATTTCATTTGTGTAAAAAATGAATTTTTGATGTAATTTGGCCAGGTTGGACTTTTAATGACCTAAAATTAATTAAAGGTCATTGATATTGTATAAATAGAGAGAAATTACTCTCATTTTGATCAACATAACTCCTCACACAAGAGAAGAGGTCTGAAATGTGTGCCCTAGTTAGGGCTAGTGTCTGAAATTATGAGGCACACTCTTGTATAAGGCTGATGTTTTGCAAGTGGATCAATATTGGAAGCTTTTATGGTGATGTTGCATGGTATTTTCATGATTATTCTTGGCGCAAGTAGGTAAAATATGCATTCTTTGTCATTTATTGAATGTTTTATGTATGGTTTTATTTTCTCATACAAGATTATGATATTGCATGGTATACTTAATGATTGAAATAAGGAACTTAATTTGCTACTTTCTTACATTTTATTCACCAAATCTTTTCATTGATTTGATCTAGTAACTAGTAAAACCCTAGAGCCCTAATTTGCTATCACTCTAAGGTTTTGACCTAGTTATCTTTGCCTAAGTTTTTCCCATAAGTGTTGGAGAAATTTCTATTTTTGACACACTAGTTCAGTGGGAGTAACACTAGTTCATTGGGAGTTAACTGACTAGTTCTATTTTTAGACTTTCTATTTTTACCATCACTATTATGCATGCATGATTTCCTAAGGAAAGGTAACTGCTTGATTGCTTTTCTTAATTATGGAATGCTTTTCCATATCTATGAGTGTATTCCACTCATTCATTGTATCATATTGATCATGATCTATGTATCAATCATCAGCTCATTAGAGTAGTGTGAATATATTTTCTCATTCTTCCATATTGAATCTCTCTTCCTTTTCTTGATAATCTTTGTTTGTGCATGCTTTATCTAGATATTCTATTCAGGTTTTCATGAAACAATGACATGGTATCAGAGATATGCTCCTTAGAGCAAGCCAAACAAGCCAAAGAATAAGGAAAATCGGGGTTTCAGTGAGCTAAATCCGTGGTCGTAACTTTCATCAATTATTCCTCCCAAAATATTATGTTTTTGAGGAAAAGGCTCGCGAGGAAAGTAAATCGGCCCATTTTGGAAGTGGTCTTTCAACTATTTGGTGAGATGCCTCACCGTTTGCTCGGAAATTAAGTCGCAAGATAATCTCCTGAAACTGATTTGAATTATTAATTTCTTAATTTTTCACTTGTAGATTGATAGTAAATTTTTAGGGGTTCTTGTAATCAGTGGGAGAGATAGATATGACAACTATTATACAACTAAACCTGGTGTTAATACTCACACCATTCAATTATTTTGATTGGAATCCCAAGGCGGAATTACAACTTAGAAGGAAAGGATTGTATAATTTGACGATGGCGACAGAAACATAACCTACATCAACAATTGAGAAGATGAGATGGGCAAACCGTAAGGATGAGGCCACAGGACTACTTCTTGAGTTAATCTCCACTGGTTTGTGGTTTCATGTTGCCACATGCAAGACTCTAAATGAGATCTGGACCACCTTGGAAGGACTCTTTGGAAATCAGGATGAGATATGAGGTCATATGCTTGAGGTAGAGTTGAATACCTTAGACCTTAAAAGTTTTGATAATATACAATATTTTTTTACTAAATTTAAATCTTTGCTATTAAGCTTGGGTGAATGTGGTATTGATAAGTATACATAAGAGAAACAACTTATTCTAACAATCTTGGCCAAGCTAGGACCAGAATACACTGTATATGTCTCCAATTTCCATTCTAGCATATGTCTTTTTGGAACAAATTGGAAAATGCCTACGTTGACTCAGTTAATTGAGTCTCTTACACAAGAGCAGACAAAACTCATACATATGGGCCTCATGAAAGATCCCAGATCACATTCACTCACCATGAAGGATGGAAAAGGGTCATTCAAACAGAATAGGAAAGAGGGATATTCCAAATCCTTTAATGATTCTTCAGGTTCCAAAGACTCTTCAGATTCCAAGAAGAAGAAGAAGGGAAATCAGTTCACTTACTGCAATAAACCAAATCATGAAGAATCCACATGCATGAAGAAACAGATCGATCTTATGGCACATGCACTTCATCAGAACAACCTTGGAAACTTCATTCCAAAGGGAGTCAAGAAGAAGAAGGAAGAAGATCATGCTCCTAAGAAAGGTAATCATCGTGCTCTTGTTGAAATTAATTCCTCATCTAATTCATGGATTATAGATTCTGGTGCAACCCATCATATGGTAGCAAAAGAGGAATTTTTATCTTCCTTGAGTCCATGGTCAAGACCCCCTATTCTCATGGGGGATGATACTCCAGTAGCAGTAGCAGGAGAAGGGAGAGTGGAACTCCACAATGGAATTTTTGAGAATTTTTTACATGTTCCAAAGCTTTCTATGAATCTGCTCTCAGTTTATCAGATCACTCAGAAAGGAAAAAAGTTTGAATTTACATCAGATTCAGTTTCAATAATTGACATGCATGACAAGTCCATTATTGCAATTGGTGAGGTGGATCACAAGTCAAGGTTGTATAAATTCACTAAGTTTTCTAACGATGACTCATCTATTCTACTTACACATAACAAAAGTACTTTTCATGCACCTCCAGTGCAACATGCATATACTCTTTTTCTTCCATCAGTTTCAGACATCAGAGATGATTCCATACACTCAGATTTTGTACATGGAAATAAGCAGGTAGTACATCCAAATAAGAAGCCAGCGTCGAAGCTTCAACAGATGCCCAAGAAGGCACAAACCACACTTCAGGTGGTATCCAACCTTGCAGGGAATCCATTGGATTCGAGGAGGACTCGATCTCAACATGAGGATCCTTCTCATTTATTTTCAGCTTTGGGACCTACGATTCCCATGTATTTCTATATGGTTCAATCTACTGATCCACAGAACTACAATAGGGTTGTGGAAAATCCATTATGGCAAGTGTTACACATTATTTTCGTCATCCCTATGACCGTTAATGATGTAAACCTATCTGTTGCCTTCAGAGGGGTCAGTGGCTTGAGTTCCTGAAGAGAGAAGGGAGAAGAACTTTTCTCGAGAAAAGAAGTTGGATTTTCCTGTGTAAAAACCTTATAAAAAAGAAAGTTCCCTGGCTTCCTATGTATTAGGGTACCAGAATGCCCGATTCTCACAGGCTGCATCATAGCTAGGGTGAGAACAGTTCGCAAGTTGCACTATAAGAAGGGTGTGAGAATGCTTACACGTGGGAAAAATGAGCGTTTTCTCGAATCTTCTAGAAAGAGAAACTTCCATGGTGAGGTGGCATCCGAATGGTTTGGATCTTACTCACTTTCATGATTTAGTGGGATCATCCTAACCTCCTCACCTTATCCTCTTCAACTCATAAAAGGAGAGGAGCTCTCATGGAGAGGGGGTTTTGGTTCTTGAGCTTTTTTAGCTTTG
>SNQJ01S0135129.1:0-19842 GCA_010110895.2 Picea sitchensis
CAACAAATTACAGCTCTCCAAGTATGCGTTGAGTGAGAATGAGATATGATCCACAATGGGGATGTATCTCTCCTATAAATACATAACCTAATTCATCATTAGATGTGTCTATTGGCACAATAGGGCCGACTTGTACAACTCAATAATATAATTAATATTTTACACAATATTAATTATCGTTACATGGTGGGGCCAACTTGTCCCCTTCACAATACAAAATTAGGGTTTCACAATAATCTTACTCTTAGAAAATATAGCAAGGGATCTCCCACACATCCTCTAGTGCTCTGCCACTAGGGCCAAGTCCACATGTGCTCAACCACAGGGACATCACTCTCAACAGATTAACTCAACTAAATCCATAGGAGTACGATTTGAAGAGCCATCTCAAGTCGATTCAACTAAGTCCATAGGAGTCCAACAAGAGACCATCTCAAGTCATCTCAACTCAGTCCAGAGAAGCACGACAAGAGACCACACACATCATCTCAATTCAATCCAGAAGAGTATGACTCACCCATCACAGGGGTGTTCTCACAGATCATCTCAACTCAGTCCAGAGGAGTACGATCTGGAGAATGCCTCATGAAGTTGCAATCATCAACACTAGGAAGGTCCATTTATATTCCCATGATACAAAACTTTATATGGTATACCCTTGGATAATGGCATTTAAATGGAGATGATTTTGTATTATTTTATAAGGGAGTTTTTCACTTTATGATTTCAAGTGATACATAGGGCCACCCCTATGTCATTAATAACCAAAGTAACCAAAGCTATGTTATGATAGTGGGGCTCATGTATTAAATGTTATAAGGAGCCAATCCCCCTTTTTATAAAATTCACCCATGTGCTTTAAAGGACACATATGTGGAGGTGGGAAATTATTTTTTAATGAGCTTTTAATGTTTGTGTATGAAGGTGGCCATAAGCATAATATGAAGGGGGAGTTTCATGTAAAAGCATAAAGTTGGGGGTCGTCACATTAATTGAAGGGGCCGTAAACCATATTTCCTATGGTGCCACCTCCTCTTGCAAACATAGCATATGATGAAAATATATTATAATCCCTCACTCATGATTTCAAATTTTTATTCATAAAAGGGGTTGTCACACATAGAGCCACCCTCCTACCATGGGTACCCATTTTAACTTGGAAAATGTAAGAGGGAATCGAGGCATGGTTATACCAATGGAGTCGCTTAATACATGCAAGTCGTGAATCAAAATTGTCATGTAATTTCATATGCCAACCGTATGGAAAGGGTGTTGCATTAAAAAGATTGTGGCACACAAAAAAATGTTTGTATGATTGTTTGCTTGCCTCACTAGAATATTTGGTGCGTTGACCAACATAATTTATGGGATCTGCCCCTCATACCACAAGGCAGTCGTTTGAGTGCATGGATCCACCTTGAAATTATTTCATGAGTTGTTTAAACAGTGGGGTTGTCGTTGAGTCCATGACTGGATTGCTTGAGGGATACCATACATGGGAGGTAGCCGCATTCACATTATTGGGGCCACCCCCTTCATCCATGCAATGGTTATTTCACGCATATGGTTCGAAATAGATGTGGAATGGAGTCATCCTCATATTACAAGATGAAACATTGTTGCCAATTAACATCATTTTGTATAATTTGTGGATCATATAAAGTCATGTGATTGCCTCATGTTTTATATGGTCCCATCGTATGGATTGGAGCATTGATTTTTCGTTATAGGATGCATGGATGCAGTGTTGTGGGGATGCATTGCTACAACTTTTGAGGAGTGTCAATGGATCAATAGATCACATTAAGGAGTGAAAAAACTTTTAGCACTTTCTAGAATAAATAAAATATTATATTGTAAGAGGTGAGTTGAGACTCTATTTAAAAGAGCAGCTCCCTCACTTTTTTGGTAGGGTTGGATTTGGGAGAACTCCCTCCCTTGGAGTTTAATGGCAGATTTCTTGGATGTGTTTGGAGAACCAATAACTTCTTGTGGGTGAGGATGTTTGTATGCATTTTCATGGCTTTTCCCCTCTTGTTGTTGAAATAGCTAGACATACATCAGAAGTTAGAAGTTGGTGTATTACTCCCATCTTCCGTTATCATAAGAACTTTGTTTATGAATACATTTCTTTCTCTATTTATGGATGAAGTTTCTCATACGTGGTTCTTGATAGCTATAACATCTTCGAATATTGGGTGTTTTCTACACATGCAGCACCCCTAGCATAGGGCGGCAAGGAGAAGAACACTATGGGCTTGTACTTTTCAGCCACAATGTCTCTTTCTCATCTTTAGAACATCCTCCCACGTGAACATTGTTGCGACTCCAATGGCCTAATGAACTAGGCACTAGTCTCCAGCCCTACCATCCACTTTATTTTTACAATTTCTATAACTTTGTTTTGCTGGAAATAGCTTTTCACATCACCTTGCACTTCATAGCCTTAGTTTCCAACAATCCTATTTAGGGAAACCTCCCTTGAGTCGAAGGAGAGCCAGAGTGAAGAGCAAAGGGGAGTTGGTGAGGTGACAATGGCTAACCCCCTGGCTACCTTAATCTATCATCCAGGTGCTTGGGACTTTTTCACTTTCATGGTGACAGATTGTGCACTAACATAATGCATTTTAAGTGCGGTGTTGTTTCTCTCGTGTTGGTAGAGCATTCTGGATTTTTCTTGAACAAGCCCTTCTTATTAAAGCTCTTGGAAGGTTGCTAGTGAAGAAACTTCCCTTGAATTGTCCTTAATATACCAAGAGGATCTTCTAGGGTTGGTAGTGAACAACCTATAGATATTACCCAAAATCCACTCACTTCTCTCTAAATGAATCCTTAATTGACCCCATATGCCCACAAGTATAGTAGGCACTAATCACTCTCCCAATAGGTAATCATTAATTTTTGAATCCTACTATATTTTTACTATTATAGGTTAGATTAGGGTTTTGTAACAACAAATATTCATTTTCAGCCATAAACAACCTAGATGTTTTGACTTTTTATGCATGTTGTTGACCTAATAAACATTGTAAAACCCTAAAATACATTGTTAATTTATTATTAGAGCCATCTAAGGTTGAACATCTAGTGTTTTAGGGTTGTTATATGCCTCTTAAATTTCTGATTTTGTTGATGAATAAAACCCTAATTTAATTCATGTTTTAGCCCTCTTGTTTCATTGGTTTATTACTTGTTAAAGAGTTGATTTTATTGTTGTTGTAATAACTTGTTTTCCTACTACAATTTAATATATTTTTCCAAGTTTTACAACAACCTTTAGCTTTTTCTTCTTTTGTAGTGTTTATGGATCCTCTTGAGCACCAAAATTCATCGTCCTATTATCTGCAATGGAATGGCTAAGTTGAGGCCATAAACAAAATCCTTGAAGCCATGTTTTAGTGGATTGTAAATAAGCACAAGACCAACTAGGATCGCATGCTCTTCCCAGCTTTATGGGCCTATCAAACATCTATTAAAACTACTACCACTCAATTTTTTCGTTTTCATCTCGTCCACAACAAAGAGGTAATCTTACCCATCAAGTGCCCAATCCCCTCCCTTCATTTCACTGTCAAGCTCCTCCCTGATACCACTCTATTAGAACAAAGGCTATAGTTACTTTGGAACGAGCCAACGAAGATCATCACATCGCCTTACAAACTATCGAAGTAACCAAGAAACATTCTAAAGCTCAATACTATTGTAAGGTTAACCCTCGTGTCTTCTACAAAGAGGATCTAATCATTGTATATGGCCAAACCCACAATATTTTAGGTCAATGAAAATTCAAATCACTATGGGAAGGACCTTACATCGACAAGCAGTGTTTAGGAAAGGGGGCATATTTACTTGCAAGGCCAAAAGGAAAACTTCTCCTTAATCCTTACAACATGCTCTATTTAAAGAAATTTTATCCTTGAACTATTCTTTTAAAGCATCATTTCTTGTATATAAATTAGATACGTTGTTTGCATCCCTTTTGTTATATTTGCATCTCATAAATTGTCTTCTTTCGTCATTCAAACAAACCCCTCATCTTGTTGCTACATCGGTTATGTTGACGATGTAAGACGTTACACGCAAAAAGTTGCCTTGGCAACTTGAACCATTTTGACCCCTTCACAAACCCTTGTCCACCTAAGTCCCTTGGCTCAAATTCAAATTTGAGTATGATGAACTTAAAGTTCGACAAAAATTCGATAGTGAAAAATTGTTATAAAATTCAACATACTACAAAATTTAAAAAATATGTAATAAATTTATTGTCGAACTAGACCTTGGCGCCTAGATTAAACACATGGAGTAAATGCAAGGAAACACTGGTTGCACACTGGAGTTTGGAAGTAAAACCATAGCAGTTGGTCGCAGCCCACAAACTAGAACTTGGAGTTGGAAGTAAACCTTGGTTGCAAAGGCATCGAGCAGAGGAATATGTGCTTGTGGTTGCAACTCACTGGGAGAAAACTCATCGAGGGAAGAGGTAACTCGTCGAGCGAATGAGTCTATTGTTGTAGCATGCGGAAAGGTTTGAAGGAAATTTGGGTCACGACCCATGGGTGTAACGTCAGGTGGAGTCGCATACTCGAGAAGGAAGATTGAAGCTAGAGATTGTAAGTCTATAACATCTTCAAGCGGACACGCGAAGTAGGAGGAGTATGCTAGTAGTAAGCATGCGATGGGAATGATGTCGAGACTCGGGTAGCTCGACCTTGGAAGAGATGAAAACCACAACAAGAAAATTTAAAACCACACGATCGACGAAAACCAAGCAGAACATGCATGTAGGGTTTTAATTTTTTATTTTTATTTTCCTTTGTCGAACTTTCAAGGCCAGATTTAAACGAATACGACAATTTTATTTGCCTTGAGGTTCACTTGATATACATTCGAGTTTGAATTCGGGTTTAGCTTGAAATTCGTCGAATTTGAGCCAAATTAATTCGAATCACCTTCAGATTCGACGAATTTCAAATTTCAAGGCAAAACTCACCAAATGCAATGACTTAGTTATCGTCCAATGGCATTAGGATCTACCACCAATAACCAAGTCGAATATGATATTTTGATTGGTTCGTTAGTTGATGCTCTTGAACATTACATCTGCCACCTTTGTGTTTGTCTTGATTCCCAGCTTCTCATGATGCAATTGAACGACATTTATCATGTGTAACCCTGACTTTTTTAGAAAGTATTTACAAGTTAAACTTTTGGTATGATCATTTGAATTTAGTTCATTTGACCTTTTGTATGATCATTTGAATTCATTTCATTTAACCATGTCCCCAGAAGCCAAAATAGCTTCATAGATATTGTTATCCCCCTGTGGGTAACTAGAGGAGATGATTATTCATGATCCACCTTGCAGACAATGGTCCCATAGATAATACCAACGTTCTCCACAGATGGCAACCCCTTAGATGCCTCTCCCTCGTCACGCGATCAATCGGCTCTTCCGATGGCGATGGTCCAACACACATGAGGTACATTAGCCATTGTTTCATATAAAGTGTTACATTTAATGCATTGGGCATTTACATAAGGATTGTTATCCCCTATCCTAGGAATAACTAAGGAGATTATGTCTCGAGGCCCACAGGTCTTAGACATGGACTACCGAGAGCCATATGACTTGAGCTTGGCCCTGGAGGGCCCATCTTTTCTTTAGCGCCTCCTATCTATCAACAACAGCAGCATCCAACCCATCGGCCTGATTCTGAAGTAGCAGTGGGTCTGGCTCCATGAGGTAATGAGTCTAGGTATCATGGTATGTGTCACTCTGATTCTCAAAGCATTTGAATATGTGCACTGAATTCTCTTTTGTTTCATGACGTTTTCTTGGAAATTATGCTCTTTAACTTGTCCATACCTGGGGGCGATAACAGAGTGCCCTAGTAAGTTGGTTCCCTTAGGGATGAGTTACCATTAGGTGTGTAATGTCCCCCACCTCTTATAGAGGTGATGAGGAGACTCAGTGACCTGAGCACCCCCACTAGGTCATAGTCTCACACTGAGGGGGGAGGTCAACTAGGCTAAAGTTATAATTTTAAGTTGACTTGAGAAAGGAAAGGGATAAACGAAGTAAAAGATAACTCAACAGAAGAATAGAAGTTAACCCTGGGAGTTAACCTAACTCAACAGAGAATTAAAAGGGAAAGTATAAGTAAGAGGCTGGGGCGCACCTATTATTCATTCTGAATTTGATGTATTGCTTGTTATTGCTCTTGAGCATTCAGTTTGGGGGTTTTGTTGTACAAACCCTTGTGAACAACTCAGTGGTGAAATATCCACTCACCTTGTTCCACAGCTTGGTCTCCGGGATGAAAGATTCATCCACACCATTCTATTCTCAACATATCTCCTTCTAGAGCTTCAGAAGATAGTAGGGTTGTATTGTTTGGGAAGTTTCCAGCAAGGGCGCACCATACCATTGAGAAGGGTTCGATCTAGCCAATCAGGAGGAGCGTTGGGCATTCCATCAGTTGGGTTTTACTTGCAGGTGCTCCATCATCATTTTGAGGGTTTCTTTGAGGAGTTATCATCACTCAATCTTCAGCAACAAGTTTGGGACGATTTGGAGGTTAGGAGGACGTCCCACTTTTTTGTGTTTCTCAGATCTAGAGAGATCTGCTTGAGATCTGGATCTGAAACTTCTCCCACAGGATTCTCTTAAGCGATCTACATATCTTGGAAGTTTCCACATCATTTGGAGTATATTTCTTCAAGGGGCAGTTGCCTAGGGTTTACGCCATTCAAGAGAGCAACTTCCTTGGAAGATTCAGCAGTTGGAGAAGTTGGCCTTGGGCGTTGGGCTTGAGACTTCGGGAGGAGGATCCCACTACCCTGATCTATCATGTGACCAAGTTTGGGCCCATTTGAAGTCTACATCACCATTGGTACGAATATTGAGGGCTTGATCTTCTCTTAGGCCGTGGATTCTTCAAGCTGGAGGTTTGTATTGAGATCTGCTTAGTGGTCTTCATTTCTTATCCGACCTTTGGAGGCTTATAACATCTTCTTGTTGGAGCATTTTGTAGCAACTCATACATGTTGTCTACTAGAGCCATCTAAAGATTATTCCAGATCCCACTCTCTTTCTATTGTATCTGATTTCTGCCTCTATAATAAAGGTCAAATCTTTGCTTGTGTTCTATATCTTGAGTATATTGTGATCTTGATGTGTTGAATGAATCTTGTATGAACATACTTAATATAAAACTTCAATAAAACACACGCACATCATACACAACCCGGAGCTAGTTAGTGGTTCCAAGCAAAAAATTTGACTTGGGAAGGATCATTACAAGGTGGTTCTATGAAAGGACATCATCCATTCCTTCCATACTTAGCTTTTAAATCATTGTCCCTCTCATCTTTCCCTACCACAGTTTAAGAAGCATTAGGTTTGCCAAGCTAGTAAGGGTTGTACCTTGCCTTGTTGGAAGGAAGGGGCTAAAAGTGAGAGGTAAAGAAATCAGCAAATTAAAACCAAAATGAAACCTTGAGATGCTTTGCCCAGGGATTCCCAAGAAAGCACTAAATTTTTCTTAGTAAGAAAAGGGGACCAGTAAAATAAAATAAAACTCAAGATCTAGTTGGTGGATAAGCCCAGGGTCTTAACGACGAGGCGACCTATTAGGTCCATGGGCATGTAGCGATATGACATTACCATCCATCAGTCCTGAAAACCGAGGGTGAGTGGCTCTTGGTGGCATGGCCAAAAGAAATGGGGTCTCATCCGCGACCCAACCTTCTCATTTCAGTGAGAAATGCTTGTGAGTAACATTGTCTGCTTGGTCCTGCATACGGGACAATGTCCTCAACTATTATAAAGAAAAAGAAACAAGACAAAGTGTAAAAAGGCATTGAATGGAGGGCATGAAACAATGGCATCCATGACAAGGTCTGGCTAAGCCCTCTATAGAGGCACCCACAAGTAGGACCTACATTTCCACATTATGATGCACCCCTTTCCCAAACATTCCTACACCATCTCATGCATTTAAATGACCTAAATTGGTCTTCACCTAGGAAACACCCCAAAATTGAGGATGATTAGCCCAATAGGATATCCACAGAGAGCCCCTCTCCAAAACTGGCTTGTTAAACTACATAACATCTCTGAGCATTTATGCGGGTAAAGGGGTGTTTGATGCGCATGTTTGGTTAATTTGATTATTATATGTGATTTACATTTCTATGATCCTTGCGACTTATGAGCCCATGGAGGGCATACTTGTAGATGTTTCAGGGCCACACTCGATGGACATGTACATATGGGGAGATGATTAACTCGAACATCCATGGGGCTAAAATCCCACGGATGGATGTTGTGACTGACTAGGGGCAAAGAGAGACACCAAAGGCTGCAGGAGAAAAGAGGACGTTCCTCCAGAGACACTTTGGCAAGCCTTGACCTAGAGGGTTATTGCTCTCCCCCCTGAACGTTGACCTTGAGAGGCCCATGCCGTCACCCTTGTGACCCTAGACAACACCCGGCATCAAATATGGACGCATGATGGGTTGCCAAGTGGCATGTGTGGTGTCATTTGGAGGCCTTGGAAGGCATAACGTTTTGTTCATGGAGCCTAACGTCCCTATGAGGCCAGGAGTCACCCTAGGAGGCAGGTCACCTCGCACATTTTAGGGTTTTTAAATTGTTTTTTTAAATTGGAATTTTGATGTAACTAGTCATGTCGACCTTTTTGACCTAAATTGTAAGTGTAAAGGTCATGATTATTGTATAAATAGGAGAGATAAATCTCTTGTATTTTTCATCATCTATCACTAACACAAGTGTGAGAATTAAGAAAGTTATTGGTTGAAACTAGTGATGAACACTTCTTGAAGGAGGCAAATTTTTTGGTGTTTTTGGCTATTTTCTTGTGGAGGATCTTCAAATAGGGTGATTTGCTAGATTATTCTTGGTGAAGTAGTAGAAATTCTGCATTTCTTTATTGTGAATGAATGCTATGGTTATTTTTTGCTTGTTTCATGTCTAAGATTATCAAGAGTACTGTAGCTTAGAGCTTTAGGGAATGACATGTGTTATCATCTTTTTCCATATAATCTTCCATATGTTAAAATCTCTTGAAAGGCACCTAATTTGAAGTAAATACTATAGTCCTACCATTGTAGCACTCTAGTAACCTTATCCTTTCCAATTGCATAATTTATTTAGGGGAATGACATGTGTTATCATCTTTTTCCATATAATCTTCCATATGTTAAAATCTCTTGAAAGGCACCTAATTTGAAGTAAATACTAGAGCCCTACCATTGTAGCACTCTAGTAACCTTACATCCTTTTCCAATTGCATAATTTATTACATTTTGTTCAAGGAAAGAGAAAATCGCTAGGGCGTAACCCTTGTTACTTTCTAGCAATTTTCTCTTAGAAAAGGATTTTTGAGGCCTTGGGATACCAACACCTCTTTTGTCCTCTCCATCCCTTAACATATTATTATCATTTACTACATTGCCTTTAAGAATTTGTTGTTGCCATTAGTGATTCCATTAACCCTAGAAAGGCACTAGACTACCTCTTACAAGTGGTGATTGAGCAAACAAACACTTAAACTCTTATCTTTGAACCCTTTACTAACTTTTTATAACCCTAGATTAGACTAATTCGTAAGCTAACTTCTTGTTGTAGCAAAACATTGCTACAGCCATATAAACTTGCATTAAGTTGGCACATTTACCTACATTACTCATACTAGAACCAATCAAAATCTAATTGTGATAATTGCTAGTGAATATACTAGGTAAGCGCTAGTTTGTGTATGGTTTTCTTGCACTTTTGACCATTTAAACTTGTTGTTGTTACAAAAGATAGCTACAGCCATCTAACTGCAGCAAAATCTCTGCAAAAGTGCCATTTAAAGCTAGCCTATCATTGCCAATTTTGCTTGTGACAATTTGCCTAGTTAAAGTCACTTTTTATTGTTTTTTTAAGCAATTTCAAGGCTTGAATCTTGTTGCTGTAAGATATTAATTGTTGTTATAAACTGATGCATTGCTGCAAATTCATAATCAACTAGCTTATTTTATGAAGGTTTATTGTCTTATGAAGTACTAACAATCATCTGGTACCTGGAAAGTGCCTCGTTTCCCTTTTTGTCTTGTTCTGGGCAAGTACACAATACTTTTCATTTGCTTCATCCTTAAGACATAAAAGAAACCTTTGATTAGAGTGATCTATGAGAGTGAAAGGGTTTCCTTGTGACTATTTGCCTTAGCCTTCTCAAACCCCCGAGGTCACCGAGGACGTCTCTCCTGGGGTAACTTAAACATACTCCTAAATAGAAAGGGATCTCATTTTAAGGTGATAGTGATAGGTTATTCCCAGTTACGCCAATTTTGTACCCAGTTGCCTTGGGCTTTTGGGGCAAGTACAAATTGTGCGATAACAAGGATCATGGATTGAAATCAAATAATGAATCATGTTGCTTGGAAGTTATGCTTTTTGTCTTTTTTCACCTTGGTGGCCATCATCTGTGTCCTAGTCAAGCGTTGTCACTCTTGGGGAATATGGGTACTACTGAGATACTTAACATTTTCCATCTATTTTCCTTTCGTTATACTGTCTTTTGGAAATGGTTGTTACATGTATCCCAGAAAGGTTTGTACTTCATTCTCCTATGACAAGAAGGGGCTTGAATGCTCGAGGTTGATGCAGCTAGTAAAAAGAATGGAAAGAGCATGTTACAAATTCAAAATGCAAAGGAAGTAAAGGGATATGAATGATAAATCAAAAGCCAAGATAGATTGAACTCTACCTCCCCACTATGAGGCCATCACCCCAAGTCCTAATGCACTAAATGCATATCTAAAGAAAGGACTTTATTGAATCTCAATGTAATAAATGCACAAACCTAAAAAGGGGCTTGCAAAGCAATTAATGAATATTAAAAGGGGGTGGAAAAATTAGTGTCGAGGAAAGGGTAACTCAATGCACCAAGCGCTCCCTCTACAAAAGTGCTCATGGAGATGAACATCACACATGGCCTTGCATGTCAATGACACCACGACCATGAAGCAAACCCCATGTCATACCACTCACTCACACTTACACTTTGATGAGTTTCTTGAGAAAAACTCCTCTACTTAGGTATTGGCACACCTTAGGGTTCTATGATGGTCCTCCCATACTTGGAAAATTGCATAAAGTCATAAGCTCGTATGAAATTTGAAGAAGATACCTAATGTGAATTACTTAGGTGGCTTTTGCATTAACTTGTAACTCACTTTTTGTTATTATAATGACTCTTGTGTCCATGATGGTTGGTCTCACTTGATTCTTTGTGCCCTTGATGATGTCATACACCCCTTGAGGATGTTGGGGGTTTAGATTGATCAAATGAACTTGATGATGATAGAATGCCTCTTTGGAGAGGTTATGGAGCCCCCCCTCCTTGATGACATCATGATTTTGACCTCGAATGTTGTACATGTCATAGCATGTCATGCTTGAGGATGACGGACACACGCTTGAGCCGACCTAGCATTTGTGATGATGAGTTGGCATTTGTTGATGAGAAGTGACCTTGACGAGGAGTCATGATCTTTGATGATGCTTTGCAACTTTTGGGAGGGTGACATGACATTTGGAATTGTGCACCCCATTTGGAGATGATGTCACCCTTTTCTAACCTTTTACACTCACATGTGGCACTTTTAGAGGACATTTTCATGTTTTAGAATTATATCATTGTTTTAGAGGCATTTTTAGGGGTCAACCCAGACCTATCCACCTTGTATCATGGATCTTTCATGTTTTTAGGGCCTTTTAAAGAGGTGAAGAGCTTGGTTTCCGCGTATAAGTAGAGGAAGTGCTCCCTCATTTATAAAAAATCATAGCAACTTGTGGAGGTTACAACTACTTGTCTCTTATATCTTTCTCTTTCACTATGGATGACTTATGTACCTTCTTTGGGAAGATGATCTTTGGATGATTTTCAAGTGTTGATGGATGATTTTCATGGTTAGGATTTCATGGATGATCATTGATTTACCTAGTAAGTGCTCTTTCTAAATCCTCATTGGTTTATTTCTTAAATGTAAAGTGCGAATGTGTTTATCAAAGTGATGATAATGCATGTTACCTTGTATCTCTCTTGAATAATTATTGCCTTGAAACCCTATGAAGGTTTGTAGTGGACTACCTTCCCTTGTTATCATTGATTTAAAGCTTGTTTAAGGGCATAGGAAAATTTTCTAGGATTTGTAGTGGACTACCATAGGTATTTTCCTATAGGATAGATTTCTAGGGTTTGTAGTGGACTACCTTAGGGTTTATCCAAAGTCCTATTGAATTTCCTGTACCTAGCACACAATAATTAATTCCAAGCAAAATACATTTACTGAACTAAAGCACAGCTAGGTTACTCATCGAAAAATAAGCAAAAGCATAAAACACAAAAACCATTCACATATTTGTACACGAGATTCGGGTAAACACCCTTGGAAAAAACCTTTGCAGGAAAACCAATTCTAAGTTTGATTTTATTGCTAAAATCCTTGGGCTCTCGTCCTGTGATAATGGCCCATCAGAGGAATACAATGCCACAACAGATAGCCTAGCCCACTTGGTTGTTATCTCTCTTGTTGCCCTTCACACTTTCTTAGCCCTGCCCACTTAGACACAAGTACATGAGCAAGACTCCCTCTTGCACCTATGCACTCATGTGTGCCTCTCACTCTCCTCAGATCTGCTTTTATAATACCCTAATAACTAAAACCCTAACCCTAAATCTCAATGGCCAAGATTAGATCTTGGATCTCACAATCTAACGATCATGACTTAAATCTTTCTTTGAGACGACTTAAAACACTTAAATCACTCAACCTTACAAAAGTCACTTTAGTCATTACATAAAAGCCACTTTAGAGAGTGTCACTCGATCACCTCCACATGCTAGGCACTGCAATGCGAAAGTACCTGTCCGAGCTACTACCCCAAAAGCTAACACTCCCTCTTAGCGAGGAAGGTACTCTTGGATCAACCTTTGACCCCAATAAATCTATTGTTGTTGTATCTACTCCCTCTGAATTGGAAGACCCTCCGACTACCTCCGTTGCACTCTAATTTGATCTACGATCCAAGATCCCCTTGGACCCACACACAAGTTGTCCCAGCAACCTGTATATCATACCCTCCCCGATGCCAAGCCTCACTGTTGCATCTTGGGTACCTTCTCCCTCTAAGCGTATGAGTACCTGTCCATCCTCGAACATAACTGCATACCTCGTGTCTTCCAAGGCTGATACTGAGAGCAACTCCAGCCATGGGACATATATCACTCCTACCACCTCCAGAGAACCACCTGATTCTAGCTGGAATTTGACCAATCCAACCCCCTTCACTGCATGCATGGTGTCGACCCTACTACCCACATGCAAGTCTGAGCCTGTCTCTGAAACACCAAGGAACATCGACCTAATTCTCGTTATATGGCGAGATGATCCAACGTTGCCATCTTGACAACCTTCACAAATTCGGCCTCCTATACTTGCTAGCCGGTCTTGTTTCCCATTGCCCAAACCCCTACCCGAGGCTACCCGCAGCCTCTCGCTACTGCACGGGTCCTTTTCTAGGCTGCCAAGAGCTTTTATAGCCACTACCCGACTATCTCAACCTGTTGCCCAACATTTATGCCTGCTACCCAAGACTTTTATTTGTTGCTCGAGGCACCTGCCTGCTGCCTGAAAAATTCTGGGCACTCTGCCCATTGCCCTAGTGTTGCTCGGTTTCTCTGCGACTGCATGAATGCCTTGTTGGCCCTGCCCAAGCTTCCTAGGCTGCTCGAACAATTTTTGGGCAGTTCTACTGACCTAGCCCTGTCTTTGGCCTAATTTGTTGACCGACACCTCTCCTTTCTTGCACGTCCTCAGCCCAGAACGTGCCTCTGCCTTCGTTCGTTGCTCCAGTCAGCTGATTCTACAGCAATGCGACTGCCTCTCGCAACCTGCACTTATCTCTGTTGACAACGTTCTCTCCTCATCCCGCGACACACCTTCCCCCATCGACACAGCCCTTTTCTACAGTGGAAACTAACCTCTGTCAATCAGCTCTTAATTACCTGACTAGTTGTTGCAATATGGTCGACTACTCTCTGCCAACCCAACCACGATCTTTGTTGTCGACGCGGACTTCAACAACCAATATCACTACAGCTTGCCTTTGTAGCGGATCTCTCCACGTGCAGCCCTCTACGCCAAGTCTCCGACGACTCTCTCAGCTCCACGATCGATCGATCGGCCCGTTACCTCCACACGCGGACCTTCCATGCAATCGACAATTGGTTGTTGGTTGTGCCTCTTCGCCCAGTCTTCACAACCTCCGACCTGCGGCCTGGCCAAACCACTCGCCAGCTACTCTTGCTCAACCCAACCGACCTCCAGCGCCCAGGCGTCGTCACTCGCATTTCCTTCTATAACTTGCAGCTACAGTCGTCACTCTACTCAGCCAACACTCTAAACAACCTCTGGAGTCCTGTGCTACTGGGGACTCTTCCGACCGACCCAGCTCCTCCAACAAGCTCTAGCAGGCTCCTCTATGCAGCTTCCACATTGCCACACGACCCTCAATTCTTCAGCACCTAACACGCCGGATCTCAATTCTTCAACAATCCACCACCACTTCCATGCCCAGGCCACACTCACGTCCTGCGGACCGTCTTTCGTTCACCTTACCTTGTTGGCTCATATGCCTCTGCCATGGCCCGTTGTCGTCCACCACTACTCAACCACAGTCGTCACTTCAACCGCAGCCTCCACTCAATCTGTCAGCGGTCATACGACATACAGATATGTACGTACGACTGCACAACAACTCTTTTTTTTTTAATTTACCATGTGACCTGCAAGAAATTTAAAAATTTACTGCTGAAGCAAATCTCACTCTTTAGTACAACCAGGTTTCGCCTTTCAAAGTCTCAACTCTAATACCATGTTGAATTTCATGTACCTAGCACACAACAGTTAATTCCAAGAAAAATACATTTACTGAACTAAAGCACAACTAGGTTACTCAACGAAAAATAAGCGAAAGCATAAAACACAGAAACCATTCACACATTTGCACACGAGATTCGAGTAAACATCCCTGGAAAAAACCTTTGCAGGAAATCCAATTCTGAGTTTGATTTTATAGCTAAAATCCTTGGGCTCCTGTCCTAGGATAATGGCCCATCAGAGGAATACAATGCCACAACAGATACCCTAGCCCACTTGGTTGTTATCTCTCTTGTTGCCCTTCACACTTCCTTAGCCCTACCCACTCAAACACAGGTACATGAGCAAGACCCCAAAGGAGATTACCCCTCATACCCCTACCCCTAATTGCCTCCATTTGCAATTTTCACCTCCAACTTTGCATTCATTTGGTTGTTCATCGAGGCATTTGCCTCCTCATATTCCCTCTATTTTAACACTTGGTTTCCCCCTCGGGATTCCTTTTGGACATTGTGTCTCTCACCACATGAGTTGCATTATTTGATGTGACCCTTGTCCCCTCATGGTGATCTTTCATAGCCCCCTGGCACCCCTTTGGAAATACCAAGAGGTTTTTATGATTCTTTGGCACATGTTTCCTTCGTTGCAACATCCCTTTGTTGCCCTTGTTTAGAGCATCTATGATGAGTCATGTGTCCCATGGAATTTGTTCAATTCCTCCTCGGTCCTGCTACAATTCACCCTTGTCTCCATAAGTTTTTCACATCCATCTTTGTCAAGTTTTCGCCTCCAATTGTCCCCATTTTTTACTAATTTGCCATTGAATAGCCTTTGCACAGTAATTAACCATTCCCTCGTGGAATGCTTTCAATCGCTACGAGGTCAACCTTACCTTTATGCTCTAAACAAGTCATGAGTCCATCTCTCTTTGCCTTCTTGTCATTCTATCTCAAGCTAGTTTTTAAGAACCCATTTATCCCTTGACTCTAGTGGGCCTTTCCCTATCGACTTCAACACTTGTATTCTAGGGGTTTGGTTTAGAGGATAGTGTACCTTGGGCCCATCTTCCTCATTGGTGGGTGACCTCAAACCAAGCAAGGAGAATCCTAGTTGCTCCTTGACTTGGTTGCTTATCACCTACTCAACTTCAATTCATTATTGCACCATTGAGATTTGTACACTTGATGGTTCAGTGGTCCAATTGATTGTACCAAATTTTTGAACATGTGTGAATTGTATCAACCCTCGAGGAGTTGTCCTTCAGGTAGATCCCCACATGTTTTAACCACAACATTTGTTTCCACATATATAGCTCCAATCGTTGTACTTTGGATGTTGGTCCTTGGAAGGCCCTCTTATTCCTAAGTGGCAACAAACTTTCCCCTATTGACTCCATCTTGATTCTAGGGGTTAGTCTTACTACATTGTATACCTTGGCCCTATGATTCTCATTGATGAGTTACCTCAAACGAAGCTTAGAGAATCCCCATTGCTCTTGAACTTGGTAGGGTCTCACATGCTCAACTCAAGCTCATTCTGACACCATTGAGCTTTGTACATATATTCCAGTGATTCAACCTCAATGGTAGTTACTTAGATTTGATAGATTCTATTTACTAGAAAAATCAATTTGAGCTTCCCTTATAACAGTTCACTTTAAATCTTAGGGGGGTTCTTCTTGTTCAACATTGCTCCTTTAATTGTTTCTTCCCCTGCAATGGGGCATCAATTCCTATGTATTCAAATTCGTTGCAGTCTTCACTATGTTTCTATGTTTGTCCTAGGCTCTTGGTTCTAAACTTGTATATAGGGCTATTGATATCATTGAATTATGATCTAGCACCACTTTGCCATGATCACATCTTGTATTATACTGTGACACCATTTTGTCTCATTGGCCTAGCCCATTTATGCCTATTCAAAGATATCTCAACAAGCATGGATATGTCCACCTCGTCTCTATTAAGATTGAACACACCTCACCTCTTTAGTTTATTGTTAATAAGTGGTTCTCCTTGCCCTTTTATGTTTTGTTCTCCTTCTTTGGACACTCCGGTCCCTCCTTGGTCCTTCTTGTGCTTGGGTAAAGAAATTGTGATGTAATTCGATCGTACGATTTGCTCCTACCTCACACATTAGGGGGCCATCGGTTATCACCTCGAAATTGCTCACTTACACCATTTTCAACAATTACACATGAATATATCACTATTGGCATGCATAAACCTCATCTCCAATTCCTTTCAACCATCAAATGACCTCAAACTTAACGAAATCAACCTATTCAACCCCTAAAGTTGTTAAATTTGGCAGCATCAACAGTCATTCTCCAATGAGAGGCCATGTGGGCCACCCTAAGGCTAGCCAGGGAGATTTAGAGAATCAACCAGTCTTGTGAGGTATTGACAAAAGCCAGGGGGAACATACAACCTCTGTGAGTCAAAACGAACAAGATGTTATATGATCTTGTAAGTCTAGCCAAGGCTAAGGAAGAAGCTTTGTAAGTCTAAGACAAAAGTCAAGATGTAAGTCTAATGCAAAAGTCATGGGAACATACCACCTCCGTAAGCATAGACAGTCTAGTGCAAAAGTCAAGGGGAACATACAACCTCTGTGAGCATAGATAGACTAGTGCAAAAGTTAGGGGGAATGTACAACCTCTTTGAACCTAGTCAAACCTTGTGAGCCATAAGCAAAAGTCAAGGCATCTAGCAAAAGTTAGGTTGAATGCACAATTCCTATGAGCTAGAAACAAACAATCTTCCTTATGCAAATAATGAAAATGTATTGATCTAGTGTGTCGACACGTGCAAAATTATCCACCATGAAAAGAAGTTCAAGTTAACTAACTCGGTTGTAAAAGTTGAATTGCATGTTTAGTCTGAGTTGTAAAACTCAAGTCGTAAAAGACAAGTTGTATGTCTAGTTTGAGTGGTCAAAGTCAAGTTGACAAGTCGAGTTGCATATTGTGTGTTGCATGTTGCATGTCGAGTTGCATGCATGCATGTCTAAGTTGCATGCATGCATGTCTAAGTTGCATGTCGAGTTGCATGCATGTCAAGTTGCATGCATGCATGTCAAGTTGCATGCATGCATGTCTAAGTTACATGTCGAGTTGCATGTCTAGTTGCATGCATTCATGTCTAAGTTAGATGTCGAGTTGCATGTTGGGTTGGCATGCAATGCATAAGCCTAGTCCCAAGTCAAGTTACTAATTCGAGTTGTCATGCAAAGTCTAGTGTCAAGTCAAGTTACAATTCGAGTTGCATAGACATCCAGACTCTTTCTAATTTAAGTCCACTCTCCTCTCCTTCCTGCGCCTTTATATACAGAGTTCGATCCCTCTTCTTCACACAGTTGTTATGCAACACGAGAGTGAATGAAGAGAGTCCGTCTGCAGGTGATTAAGAGTGGGCAGCAAGCATACAAGTATGTTGTATACACAACAGCAAGGATAGCAAATAAGTGTTGTTTATATCAGCAACTGGGACAGCAAATAAGTGTTGTTTATATCAGCAGCAAGGACAGCAAATAAGTATTGTTTTATATCAGCAACAAATACAATGAATAGTGTTGTTCATAAAAGCAGTAAAGGACAGCAAGTATTTTGTTGTTTGTTGGTCATACAGTCAGGTTTTCTTTCATGGTGGATTATTGTATTTGATCTTACATATTATTTGCATTTAAAGGAAGATTGTTTGTTGGGGTTTTTCCCCCTGTATAGGGTTTCCCTAGGGTACATGTGTTGTTGATGTGCATGCTTGTGGATCTACATGGTTATTGTTATTCAGTTATAATTTTGTTTTGTTGAATTGTATTAAGTTGGAATCAAAGTGTTGAAGAAACTAAACAAATAATCTGAATATTAAATCAAGCTTGATAATTTAACATGGTATCGGAGCTAAAGGTGTTAAAGAGCTTGTTGAAATGCAAGAACAAGCTACACACAGATCCAAGAGAGCTTGATCAGTTTCCAGCATGAGTTCCATGGCATCCTCCATTTCTATCAGGGTCGAGGATAGGCTTGAAGGAGCTTCCAACTTTAATGTGTGGAAGCTTAGGATAATGAATATCTTGCAGGAGCATGATCTTGAGTAGTATGTGACCTCAATGATGGAGGAACCCACCTCTAATGTAGGAAGAGCGGCTTTCAAGAAGAGTCAAGCAAAGGCCAAGCAAATTATCTTTGACTCAGTCAAAGACAGTATGATGCCAGCGATGACTTCGATAATGACTGCTAAAGAATGTATGGATACCTTGGTAAATTTGTATGAGAAAAAGGCACCAAGTCAAAAGAGGACACTTAAGCTCAAGCTTAAGTATTTGAAGATGGAAAAAATGAATCAGTAGCATCTTTCTGTTCCAGGATAGCCCAAATCAGAGATCAACTTTTGGTCACAGGTGTCACAGTGGATGATGATGACTTGGTGCAGGCCATATTTGATGGTCTTCCTTCTTCATGGAAGACTTTCTTATCCAACGTAAGTGGGAGAGGGACTTAACCCTCGTTTGAGAGGTTATGGCATGATTGTCTCCAAGAGGAGAGTCGCACTGCTACTACGGGCGAGCCATCTAAAGAAGAGCATTCGGCATTAGCATCAAGATTCAAGGGAAAGAAGAAAGTCACGTTCTATAAAAGCTCTCAAAAGAAGATAAATACTCAAGGTACGTTCAAAGGCAAGAATATTGATACTTCTAAGATTAAATGCTTTAATTGCAATAAATTGAGTCACTTTGCTAGAGTTTGCTGGTATAGGAAGAAAAATCCAAGGAAAGGGAAACATCATGCCTCGACTATTGAGGATGATGAATCCAAAAGAAATCAGAAAAGTCCTCCTAATGAAATAGAAAATAGAAAAGAATATTACTTGGTTTCTGCTTTATCCA
>SNQJ01S0135132.1:0-19696 GCA_010110895.2 Picea sitchensis
ATTGTTCTTGTTGTTTCTATGTCACTCAGTTTCTCGCAAATTATTCATAAATTTAATGAATTTTAGATAAGTAAGTGAATTCATATTATTTTTCAAATAGTCAAGACGATCATATTTTTTGAATCAAGTTGGGTGTTTGTTTATACTTAATAAATAATTTAAAATCTAAGCATTTTCGCCTCAATTGGTCAACATGATGAATCTTATATTGCATTCATTAGCTCAAGATTAAAAATATGTTTTCTTCCTTAGATGGTATGGATGTCAATAATTCCAAAATGTCCACTGTCTATTTGCCTTCGAAGCCTGAGATCAATGGTTGTGGAAATTTGTCTGTTGCAATTACCTAGGGAATTTTCAAACCTATCACCTATCAACTAGGAGATTGGGGTGCATATTTGAACCTATGATTATTTCAAATGGAGACCAATTTTTTTACAAATTTGGAAAGTGCCAAATAACCCTCACTCATTGATCATGAAGACCGAACAAGTTTTAAATGAAATTAAGTTTTGCGGTTCTTCATCATGAAAGTCTAACAAAGATGGCTTCTCTTTTGAACAAAAGAGAAGAAAATAAAATATACTAAAAAAATGAAATTTCTTTTGTCTATATTCTCACTAAATATCCCTATGTGTCAGCTTCATCCAACATTTTATGGAATCTAAAACATAGGTCATATTCCCAAGATATGAAATTTCCTAACTCGTCTCTATTTCCTCAATCATCTCTATACTACTTCCCCATACTTAGCCATTTTCTTTACTCTTTTCCTTACTTTCCACACTTCATACTTAGTCATTTTCCTTCCTCCCCTTACTCCATACTTAGCCATTTTTCCTTCTTTCCACTCTACTCTCCATACTTAGCCATTTTTTGCTACTCTCCATATTCCTTTCCACTATTGTCCATACTCCTATACTAAGTCATTTTCATGAATGAAGATGTAGGAGCCCTTCCCTCATCTTCACCTTCTACTCCTAATCCTGCAACCTACACTCAATTTGCACTTCCCACTTCCGCATTACCCAAATTGCACCCTCATGACTTAGTCATTTTACTAAGTTTTACACTCAGTTTTTAATCCTACCCCCATAGTGGGACACTTAGTCATTTGACATATTAGAACACGTGGAAATGACGTGGACCTACCATATTGGGACATAAGGAAATGAGGTGGACCTATCCCTAGGTGACATGAGGCAGTGAGGTGGACCTATCCCTAGGTGACACTTGGATGATATTTATTGGACACATAAATGACTGGGCGATGTGGTGGCAACCAAAAGCTATACTATGCACAAGCTACGCAAGGTTCCATAGTTCTATTTTGCCACAAAAATAAAATGGGGATGTATTTTGATTATAAACAATATATGAGAACTATTCCCCAATTCATGTGGGATAAATGGGACAGATTAACAAATCAAGGGCTCAAAATTCACATGGATAAATCAATGATTGTCGAGTCTCTATCTTCCAGAGGCGATAACTTTTGATCCTAATGTCCAAATTAAGAAAATGAAAGCTCACTAGAAAGGTAGAGACAAGAAGAACAATTTGGAATTGGTTTAAATGGACAAAATAAATACTAGAATTCCCTAACAAATAAATTACACTTGGTACTATTTTCTAGCTTGACAAATACTTATTTTTGGAAAATTGTTTCTTAAGAGAAATTTTTGAGATTCTAAAGTGGGTCCCAATTGATGGCACACATATATAAGTTCATATCTACAAAGGGGGAAATAAAACCCTAATTTTAACCCTAAATAAGCTTCAATAAGATTATAAAATAAGATATGAAAGGAATTCAAGGGGTTGGTTGTTGTTGGTAGTCAAGAGTTTTTGCAGCGGTGGAGAGTTCGCAAGAAACAAGTTTTTCCTTTCCAAGATTTTGTGAATTATCCTGCTTAACTTTCTTCCTCATGTTTCTTTATTCTTGATTTTTTCTGTGATTTTTTTCATGTATGTTTAGAAAATAGGAAGTTCTGGGTCTAATCAACTCATTCTTTGAATTTTTCTAGTCATTCTTCATAATATTCAAGGTCCAGAGGTAAAAAATCCTTGTTTGTAAAAAAAAAACAAATGTAGTTTAATTCATTTTATCAAATTGTCATTGACGTCTTGTTGAGCTTGTTTAATCCCTATTATTTTAGACATTGTTAAACTTGTTACATTTGGGATATTATTATAAATTTCTCCCACAAAGAACTATTTTGGGGCATTACATTAGTGAGTTTTCAAACTTTGAGTCTAAAGCATGAGATTTCAAATGTATTGTCCATCACAATATTTTTTGACTTGTAATGAAGTGATCATGTAAATTTATTTGATGACCTATCCGATTTAATTTTATTTCATCTTGGAAAGTCATGGCTTATTTTGGGTTCACATCATTTCAAAAGGAAGGCATAATATCTGTTGAAACAATACTCCAAACCCTGGAGATACAAATCTTTGCTGACATATTTATTTCTTCTTCTTGAATGATATGATGTGCTTGATAATTACATCTGTATATAAGAGTTTGTACATATGTATATAAGAGTCTATACATTTGTATATAGTAGTTTTATTAGAATATTTTTTAAGGTTTTCTATTCCATACATCTAAGTTCAGAAGAAGAATCTTCCATATATCAAGAAAGAGGTTTACCACCTCTATAAAAACATATGAGGATTTGTCCTCATGTTGTTATCTTAAAAACCTGAAAACAGTCTTTTAGATTAACATTTTTGGTGAATCAATTGGGGAACGATTCATTTTAAATAAATATGATAATTCTTAGGATCATATATTATTGGAAAACTAGAAGTTTTTTGGTCAAGTATTGGAAAAATATTTAGCAAATTGTTTTAAGATGAACTAGGTTCTTGAAAACCTTGTTCAAGGATTATCAAATGGCCTTGAAGGCATGTTATTTAAGTTTCAGGAACAATTCAGTTATTTCAACTTCTATAAAACCAAAGAACCATCCAAGATTTGGGAGGATGAGCTCCCTAGCGACTCAATCGGTAAAAATCCAGATTTTGAAGAAAGATGCCCTGACGACTCCACCAAAAAGATTCCAAAATTTCAATAAAAGCTATATGATGACTCCTCCAAGGAGTTTCTTTCATGTTGTGATGATATTTTTCCTTCGCCACCAAGCCTAACAAAATTTGTTCACATTACAATAAAGGGAGAAGGTACCCAAAGAAAGAAATGGTTCCGCAGAGGTCCACTCAATTTGCAAGGAGAAGTTCATCCCTTGCCAAATATTTCCATGGACAAGTTTCCCATGTTCTTCGGAAATACTTCAGAATATGCAAAGAAACATTTGGTTAAGTTTTATAGTTCTTGTGATATTTATAATGTGGTTGAAAATGACATTGCATGTCGACTGATTATCTTAACTCTAAAAGGAAATGCTAGTGAATGGTTTTATTCATTGCTTTCCGAAACCATCACTAGTTGGGATGTATTAGAAAATTTATTTGTTGAGAAATATTTCCTAAGGAAAGATCCATATTCTCTTTTCTTGAAATTGGTTGAAATCCAGGTGAATGAGAGAAATTCAAAAGTTTCAATTTCAGATTTCTGAAATTCCCTTATTAGATTCCTCGAGAAATGTTTCCAAATGATGTCATCATTTTTAGTTGCTATGAAAGTGCCTTGCCTGTGAATCTGAGATTTTTATTGAAGCAAGAGGGAAACTGTAGCTGGAAAGAGTTAATGTAGCGAGATCAAGTCATTGAAATAAATATTCATGAAACCGATGCTAATCTCTTAAACTTCCCAATATTGTTCGAGGACAATAGGGGGGAGGATTTAGAAGAAAAATTTGATGAAAGATGTGAATTTGTTTTTACATCATATTATGTTCCTAATGTTGAAAATGAGAACCCTAAGATTTCAATTCAAGAAGAATACCATCCTCTACATGCTCCATTGGTGGGAAGTTCAGACCTCTCATATGCTCAACTTGAGAGCAATGATCACAATGAGTTTAAGGAAGGATTTGATGAACCTCCACTAGATGCACATGAATATTTCATTCAATATGATCATGGTGAAAATCTTGCAATGGGTTCTCAATGGCCAAATCCAATTTATACAAATTCGAAAGAGGAATGTCAACATGGGATCAACAAAAGTGATGATAAACATTATCACTTTACATTAAACCTTCAAGCTATTGATTTCTCATCTGGAGTAGAGTTTAATGAAGAAGAGATATTCCAAGCATAAAAGAAGAAGCAAATTTGCAACAAGAGGTTCCATGGGTGGTATATTTTATTTTTGAAGACAATGAGATTGTTGGTGAACAACAAAATACAACCCTACAATTCTCCACAAATGTTAAAAAGCAATTTATTTTTACAACCTCACCATGGAAACATGGTGATTGTATGATGAAAGAATATATCCAGAACATGGCCAATGAAACACAAATCTCAACCAAAGATGAGAGTAATCAAATTAATTGGTTATGTGCATGTCTACATTGGAAGTCTACTTACACTTGAAAGTATCCCTTCTCTCCAAGTAGCTTATAATAGGTAGATTTTTTTTCTCATGTATATAATTTTATCTTTCAGTAAAGTTTACCTAATAAGCATTTGCTGGATTGAGATAATGTTTTAGGGATGACCCCATATACCAATGGATAAAGGTAGTTGGTCTTGGTATGGGTCCTCAAAAATCCACAAGGGGTCACTGTACCACAGTTGGATCCAGATGTTGATGTGTTTTCATGACACCCATCAACTAGGAGATTCAAGTGCATATTTGAACATATGCTTCTTTCAAATGGAGACCAATTTTTTTTCAAATTTGGAAAGTACCAAATAAACCTCACTCGTTGATCATGAAAACTGAACAAGTTTTGAATCATCTTAAGTATTGTAGTTTTTCATCATGAAAGACTAACAAAGATGGTTTCTCTTTTGAACAAAAGAAAACAAAATATGCCAAAAAAGGAAATTGTTTGTGTCCATCTTCTCACTGAATATCCCTATGTGTCAACTTCATCCAACATTTTATGCAATCTAAAATAGAGGTCATATTCCCAAGATATGCCAATTTCCTCACTCATATCTATTTCCTCAATCAATATCTATACTACTGCCCCATACTTAGCCATTTTCTTTACTCTTTTCCTTACTCTCCACACTTCATACTTATTCATTTTACTTCCTCCCCTTACTCCATACTTAGCCATTTACTCTACTCTCCTTCCTCTCTACTCTCCATACTTAGTTACTTTTCACTAATCTCCATATTGCTTTACACTACTCTCCATACTCCTATACTATACTTAGTCATTTTATTGGATGCAGATGCGGGAGCCCTTCCCTCATCTTCACCTTCTACTCCTAACTCCACAACCTGCACTAAATTTGCACTTCCCACTTTCGCATTACCCAAATTTTACCCTCACGACTTAGTCATTTTACTGATTTTTACACTTAGATTTTCACCCTACCCTGCAAGTCATCATTTCCCTATTTCTAGGTAATTCTATTTTCCAATTTTATCATTTCATGAAATCGTTCATTATAGTCCTAAGTTTTATCCCTTTCCCCTCCTTTGGCATATTGAGACACTTGGCAGTGATGTGGACCTACCATATTGGGACATGTGGCAGTGAGGTGGACCTATCCCTAGATGACACATGGCAGTGAGGTGGACTTACCGTCAGGTGACAATTGGATGATATTTATTCGACACATAGATGATTGGGCAGGTGATTTGGCATGATGACTCGACAATGAGGTAGAAACCAAAAGCTATACTATGTACAAAATATGCAAGGTTCCATAGTTCTCTTTTAACACAAAAATAATATGGGGATGTATTTTGATTATAAACAAGATATGAGAACTATTCACCAATGCATGTGGGATAAATGTGGCGGATAAACAAATCAAGGGCTCAAAATTCACATGGATAAATCAACGATTTTTGAGTCTCTATCTTCCAAAGGCCATAACTTTTGATCCTCATGTCCAAATTGAGAAAATGAGAGCTCGTTGGAAAGGTAGAGACGAGAATACAATTTTGGAATTGGTTTCCATTTCCAAAATAATGACTATCATTCCCTAAAAATTAAATTACAGTTGATACTATTTTCTAGTTTGGCAGCTAATTATTTTTGGAAAATGGTTTCTTAAGAAAAAAAATATGAGATTCTAAAGTGGGTCCTTGTTTATGGCATGAATATCTTAGTTCATATCTACAAAGGGAAAATAAAAACCTAACTCTAACCATAAATAAGCTTCAAGAAGATTCTAAAAGATGAGGTGAAAGGAATTTAAGGGGTTGGTTGTTGTTGGCAGTCAGGTGTTTTTGCAACGGTGGAGAGTTTGGAAGAAGCAAGTTTTTCCTTTCTAAGATTTTGTGAATTAGTTTGCTTAAATTTCTTCCTCATATTTCGTTCTTCTTGATTCTTTCCATCAAATTTTCCATGTATGTTTAGCAAAAAAGAAGATCTGGGTCTGATTATCTCTTTCTCTGAATGATTCCAATCACTCTTCGTGATATTCTAGGTCAAGAGGAGCAAAATCCCTACTTGTAAAAAAAACAAATGCAATTTATCAAATTGTAATTGAGATATTGTTGAGTTTGTTTCAGCTCTCTTGTTTTATAAATTGTTAAACTTGTTACATTTGGGATATTATTATAAATTTCTCCCACAAAGAACTATTTCGAGGCACTACATTAGTGATTTTTCATACTTTGATTCGAAAGCATGAGATTTCAAATGTATTGTCCATCAAAATATTTTTTGAGTTGTAATGAAGTGATCATGTAAAGTTGTTTGATGACCTGTCGTTTTACTTTTCTTTCATCGTGCAAAGTCCTAGTTGATTTTGGGTTCAGATCATTTCAAAATGAAGGCATAATATCTGTTGAAAGAAGACTCCAAACCTTTTAGATGCAAATCTTTGCAGACATATTTATTTCTTCTTGTTGAATGATATGATGTGATTGATAAGTACATATGCATATAAGAGTTTGTACATTTGTATATAAGAGTCTGTACATCTGTATATAGGAGTTTTATTGGAACATTTGTTAAGGTTTTCTATTGCATACATCTAAGTTGATAAGAACAATCTTCCATATATCAAGAAAGAGGAGTACCACCTCAATAAAAATGCAAGAGGATTTATCCTCATGATGTTATCTTAAGGACCTTAAAACAATATTTTATATCAAAAAGAGTTTCCAATTCAATATATTCTAGATGTTGGGGGTTTTCTCTTTCCTCAAAGTAGATTGCTCATTCTCCGAGTCAAATTTCTTCCTTTCTGAGCCAATTTATTTTGCTTGGGGTAAATTCCTTTCACTTGGGCGACTCAATATTTGAATAGGGAGAATTTATTCCTCCCTAAATGATTCATTTCATTGTTGGACGAATTTACATCTCCCTAGGTAAGTTTACTTATGTTGGGGAAAATTTATAACTCCTTATGCAGATTTTTCCTTCCTTAGGAAATTTCCTACATGCTCGTGCGTCCTTAGGTATTGCTGTGTGATTTTCTCCTTGCTCAGATCAAATTTCTACATGCCTGGGTGTTTTCAGACGTTGTTGGGAGGATTCCTATATGTTTGGATGTTTTTATACATTGTTGGGTGGATTTCTTCTTGTTGTGGTCGTATCTCTCTCCACTGAGAAATATATTTACTTGCTGGGGAGAAATTGAGGCCAACCTTGTATTTCCAAGAGGCCATGGGCACTGTACAAGGTTGTACATAGTTGTAGGAGACTGTTGGCATTCCATATTTTCTTTATTTCCATAAATATGTTATCCATGAAATACATGTGTGGTGATATCTACAAGAATCTCTACATTTCTCATTGTTGAGCTAACACCAAAAAAAGATTGTCCACTCTCACATATAGGAAAATCATTTCTACTTGTACTAGTTGGAGTTGTATCTTGCTGGCTATTGGAATATTTTAGATAGTTGTTGGTATTTCTACCTTTACAAGAAGCATTAGCAATTGATAAATTACAAGGAAACAAAAGCATCAAATTCTTTGTCCCTTAACGAAACTGTTGTCACAATTCGATTTACCGTTCAATTGAATCATTGGCATATGAACTAGAGTTCCCAATTGACCTCTTCATGAGTTGAGTAGTGAATCCTTCACATTGTTTGATTCTACCACCTGCATAGAATCCTTGCTAACATATAACTGGAAGTTGAATGGGAATATTTACAATTGGCTAAGTGTTGGTGTGTGTCTTGAAGATTTAACCCATTGTCTATTCCTCATAGCAGTGAATGGAACCACAAAAATCTCTATGGGAGCTACACTTGTAACCTGAATAGAGTACAAGACTCTTGACGCCACAGTGTTACTTGGCCTCGACCTATCCGAGCTAGTTGTTGTGTGCAAGCTACATTGAGAACATAGGCCTAGTAACCTTCATAAGATAGAGCACTTTGAACAAGTTTGAGAACATATAAGTACGAAGGTCCTTATGTAGGGAAGAGGATGGAGGCCTAGTGGCCTTTCTAAGAACATAGTACTCTATCCAATATTGATAGAGAATAGAAAGTAAATTCCTTAGAGGATCTATGTTGGTGAAGCTAGTGGGATATAAGTCCCTCATTTATGGATCAATAAGGAAATGTTGAAGTCAACTGGGATGATATGCAACATAACTGATATGAAACATTCATGAGACATGGATCCATAGCAATTGATAAAATATGGCGGATCCACAACAATTAATTCAACAACAAGTTGTAATATTTGTAGCATATACTCAGTGACCTGTTTTGCCTCATCCCTGCGAGCTAGATACAAAAAATACAAATTCCTCCTAAGGCACCAACATAATTCAATACAAATGCACATTTTGAGAAAAAGGAGTACCTTTGCAATAATATGGCAGAAAGGGTAATGATACTTCTTTTCTTCCTAGAGAACTTATGTTGATCATTGATGGTTTTTTCCCATTTCTGCATATGCATTTGATCTTATTTAGCTTCATTCAATTGTTTTCAAACTTTTTCCTTTCTATGGATTTGTATCCTATATTTTCACATCAAGCCTTTGGACAACATGGTGCTTGATTCTATATTTTTTACGTTGAGGACCATTCTCTACTTGAAGCCTTGATCATTGTTAGTGTTTTTCCTTTTTTGCATATTTGAGAGATCTTTGGTGTCAATTCATTCATTGGAGCATTTGATTTGATATTCAACACTTATTTGTAGCTTCATTGGATCACAATCAATGTTTGACTCTTATGGTTTCATTTTTTTTTACTTCCTTGTATGCATGTGTAATACCCTTGTTTCCCCCAACTTGAAATTAATCATTACTTATGATTACCATGCCATGGCATGAGAACAATGTAAATGTATTATTGTTTAGATTTCCAAAAACTAACTGTGGGGGTGAAGCCTTGAAGTACTAGCCATGATACTACTAGAGGAAAGAGTGAGGAAACCTGTAGAGAGGGTTCATCATGCCAAGATGACCCAATCTTATTTGCTGAAATATTTGATCTAGAATAATAAGCCTCATCCCGATCCCAAGGAAAAAGCAGTTAATGAGAAAAGGACTGGTGGTTGAATCACCAACTACCCCAATGAATCTAATCATGGAGTTCATGGCTGAGAAGACATAAAATTGTTAGCCCGAAGTACCACAAAGTGCAGTCTTCCTGCAGACCCAGATTGACCCGAATTCCTTCTGGTAGAAGAAATAATATAGGTCCAGAACCTCCCTGGGGAGGAGGCATGCAAGAGAATACAAATATGCATATATGAAAAGAGATTTTTTTTGAATAGGAGAAAAACACCCGAGAAGAAGAATAGATAGACGAATGGGTCTAAGGACCATTCATAAGGAAGAAGAGTGCGTGAGGATCTCTAGTTCAGAAGAAGAAATGAAAAAATTAAGTTGTTCCAGTTACAAGAGATACTAGAGAGTGTTTTCTAATTAAAATAATAAATGGAGCTGCGTGATTAAGTGAGTGATCAAGACATGCTCCCTTGCTTGGTGGATAGAAAAATTAGACTGCTAGCTTCTTATGGGAAAAATGAGAGTGACCTATAGGATTTTGCAGAAGACCCGAGGAAAAGAGAGAACTCCCTGGTGATATCATGGCTTGGAATGGGGGTGGCTAGAGTGCTAAGAGTGAATGCCTTTGAGCCCACGGTTGGGTGGAAAGGAGAACAACCACAATCAATTTGGTAACTCTAAGTTACAATACAGATAATTATTTTACATATTATGTGTAATTGAATTGAAATGCATGATTGGACGTCTGTGATTGTGTTAGAGATGTGCATTGCATGATTAATGGTAGTAATTCTTGTTTTCATTTGTGAACTCCTGCATTCGGGCGATTGCAGAAAGACAAGTTTGGTGCATGCCTTGTGTAATTGCATATAATTATCTTGGTTAATGGTAAATATAGTAACTTTGATGGCCTCGTGGCCCAGTAAGTGTGAAGTAGAATTTGAATATCACATTATGTTAATGAATTTTTGTTTAATCTTGTTTAGCGAAGGAGGATTGTTAGTAATGGCCTTAAATGAATTTTGGGTAGACAACGAGTGACCCCTGTCTAAATCTTTGTATGTGTTAATCCTCCAAAATACTGTCCAAGGATAAAATCTGCGAATAAAGAGTTGGGACGAACTCTATAGGACTATTCTGAACTCGTCCATCCCTCGAAATCCCTTTTCCTGTTATAGAATTTGAGTCTTGTAAATGGAAGGCGATTCCTTCAAACCATTCTCCCAAGTAACTGGAGGTTCGAGTCTATGGACTTAACCAAATATTGGGTAAGATTTAAGAGTGTAGCCCTATGGGGCTTGTCAAAGTTCCATATGACCAGGGTCTTGGAACCCTACGCTATGCTCAAAGGGAGCTAAGCCTTCTAAGCTTCAGGACATTGGAGGTCCCAGGCTCAAGGATGTTAGAAACTCACAACACTCTAATCTTGCTGAATCCAACCTGCTGACATGGTTTCCAGAGAGTTTGAGCGATAACTGGCGGTTTCTTATCTGCTATCGTGGGATCGATCGTATCGTTAAACCTTGACCAAGTTTTCGGCTGTGAAGTAATGTGAGCTGTCGATCTAAGAACTTTCAGGATCTTTCCTGATCATTGGATACATGCTACGATCAAATTCGGCGTTGACCCACTATGGGAGTAAACATGTATCAAATGGATGAAATCCTTGAATGTCGAAGTTGCGAAGTAACGTGGGTCGTAGATCTAAGGATTCTTCAGGACCCTTCTCGACCGTTAGATCAAGTATAGTGGAAGGATAGAGTAAGTGGTATCATTAATGGGAAGCAAGCAATCATCCCCACTTTATGACCTCTTTGGTAGGTAACCCTTTGGGAAATTATTGGGTTAAGGACTGTAAGGGACACGAAGTCGCGAAACCCCAGAGCGGAGAAATTCCGCCAACCGTCGGTGATTCATATTTTATGAGCATATGAAATGAATACAGATCTATATTATTAACACATAGATTCAATTAAAAATAAAATAGATACAGTAAAACTTGGCTTCTATTAATAAAGAAATATGCTGAAACTGTAAAATGCAGACTGCAACAAGCTTGCTAGAATGGTGGCAGCTTATCTCTGAGAAGAGAAGTGATGGTTGTACTCATTCAGAAGAAGATGAGTACAATGAGCCTCTTAAATCCTTTTTACAATAAAAATGAATACCAAAACCCTAGACATCCAAAACCCTAACGCTAGGAGATGAAGCGCCAAAATTCATGTGGGCCCCGTTGGGGTAAGTTGGTACATCAACTTCCCGGGGTCGTACCTTTTGCATACGATCTTTGTTTTAGGTGCACGATATCCTGTTGGAAAGGTACACCCGAGGAATAGAAATCATGTCATCAAAATTTAAATTTGTGTATAGTTTGACTATGGCGAGCTCTAAAAACATTGTTTAGGGCCTCAAAATGGCCCTGGAAGTTCATGACCTGAAAACTAGGAAAAAACTATCAAACTGAAAAAATGCCAAGATGAGAGAGTTGGAATAGGTGGGTGGCCACCAATATCCACTTGGATCATTCCTCCCCCCTTAGGAAGCAATGGTATCCATTGCGTTGAGTTTCCCCATCAGATGAGGACATTTGTATTGAATTTGGTCCTGTGTGAGCCACTTGCCTCATTGCAGGAGCTGCCCTGCTTTAACAACCCGATAAAGCTGGATGCTCTGCTGGAGAGTTCCCTTGATGTGTGTGTCCATGATATAATTAGAGGATGCATGTTCCATGCAGTCAAGGTTGAGCTCTGTTGATGCCAACTATTTTGCTATGTCTAAGGTGTCAAATAATGGTGGAAAATATGGCCAAAGGAGATCCACATTGAACACTGGGTGCAAGCCAAGGAAGGGGAGAATGTTAAGTTCAAAAGAATTGTCACACACATCCTTGGTGATGGTGTAAGGTCCATAGTGGAGTGGACAAAGATTCCGATGGGGTCCTGTAAGGCGTTCTTTCTACAAGTGCAACCAAACTTTGTCTCCCACCTGAAATTTGTGTGGCACCTAGTGTTGATCATGGCGTTGTTTTTACTTGGCATTGGACTTCTGTAAAATATCTTAAACCTGTTGGTGGATGTGCTAGATCTGCTCAATGAACCGGGTGGATTTTTCAGCTTCAGTTTGAGCATGGGATGAGCCTTCCTGGGTGGCTTAAAGGGGTAGTGCAACATCCATGGGACCCAATGGTTGAAATTCCACCCCCACCTGAAAGGGGTTGTGGCTAGTTGAGCTATGTATGGATCTGTTGTAGCTGTGTTGAAAATAGGGAAGACTCTCATCCCATGTGTGGGGGTTCTTGGAATTGTACATGCGCAGGATATCCATGATCATCTGATTGACGACCTCAGTTTGACCATCCATCTGGGGGTGGAAGGCAATGGATTTAGTGAGCTTGGTGTCCAACAATGTCTAGAGGCTTGAACAAAATGTGTTGAGGAATCGACTGTCTCAATATGAGATAATGTTTTTTGGTATCCCAAAATGTACCTACACTCGTTCAAAGAAGAGATTGGCAGTGGACTCCACTGTGATGCTCTTCTTGTAGGTGACCATAATTGCCATCTTGGAAAAGCGATCAACAACCACAAAAACACGGTCATTTCCTCGCTTGGTGGACAAAAGGCCCGACATGTAGTCCATTGAGATGGATTCCCAGGGCCTATCAAGAGTAGGCATAGGGGTGTACATGCCTTGTTTCTTAGTGGCCGATTTGGAAATAGCACAGCCAGTGTAGGACTTGCTATACTTGCTGACATCCTTTCAAATTTTTGGCCAGTACAAATGTTGCTGCAACAATGCCACTGTCTTTTCTATGCTGAAGTGTCTTACCACTCAAATGTAGTGGGATTCCCAAATCATCTTTGCTCACTCGCTTGATTTAATGAAGAGATGGCCCAGATGGCCCAATAACCCGTCCCAAAGATGGAAATTAGTGACAACTGTGTTTGTGCCCAACATCTAGTAGGTGGTGGTGAAGTCAGGATCTTTCTCATAGAGTTGGGGTCATATAGAGGTCATGTGCCCACAAGAGTATAGCATTGTGGTGAATGCCATGACTGGAGGTCAGCTGAGGCAATCATTGACATGGTTGGTACTTCCTATCTTATAGATATTATTGAGGTCGAACTGCTGCAAGTATGCGGACCACTTTTGATGGCAGTTCTGCAATTTTCCTTGTGTCTGCATGAAATGCAATGAATTATGATCAGTGTGGATGGTTGTCTCCTTCCTGAGAATGTAATTCCTCCACTAGCGACAGGCTTGGACAATGGATCACATTTCTTTGTCATAAGTAGGTTACTTATGGACGACATCTGATAGTGTTTCACTATGATAATCCACGGGGTGGCCGTGCTGAGTGAGAACTGTGCCCACAACATAGTTTGAAGCATCTGTCTTGATTTCAAAGGGATGTTGCAGGCCGGGTAATGAAAGAACCGGGGTTGAGCACAAGCGCTGCTCCAAATCATTGAATGTATGCTATTGGGATAGGCCCCATGTTGTTCCTGAGTTTGTACTTTAAGGCTCTAAAGTACACCGTCAAGGCACCTGAAAAGATAGAGAAGGCTAAGGATAAAAAAGGTAAGTTATATGAAAAGGGTTATTGCTGGTTCCTTAACTGTCTTTGTCTAGCTTCCCAATTTTCCTGGATACTAATGTCTCTTTCAATTACTGCCCATGAACATTCTAACTCAACCTGGTTATTTGTTGTCTGTAGGATGGTGTTGAATAAATTCAAAGCGATGCTTGTTTGATATGATAGTCTAGGTTCGATATTAGGCTACTATGTAACTGGAACAATCATGAGGGAAGGAGACTGAAAGGATAGATTCTATGTTTTCTTTTAAGGTTTCGCTATTTCTGTTTCAAAACATATAAGAAGAACCCGAAAAACTTGAATTGATAGTATGACGAAACTAAAGGTTGTTTTTGGTATCTGAGTTAAATTTTGGAAAGGGAATGTGCATGAAATGAAAATAAAACATAAAGCTGCTGAAAAAGGTGAGGCATCAACTGAAAAGGAATCTCACTTTGTGACAGAAGAAGAAAAAATAGTTAGGAAAAACTCTTAATGAAGCATATGATATTGAAATCTAAAACTTTCACAGGTTGTGTATCCGCTGATAGCCGATACAGAGGAAAGGGTGCAAACGATTAAATTGCAAGAATAATTAATTACCATAGTAGAGGTTGTACTAAATTGTAGTTAAGCATTCATTAAAAAGATATATGAAAAATACGAAACAACGGAGAAACACATAACTCAAACTTGACCAGATCTGGAATCTTCAATCTGTATTCGTATTAATTCAAAAAAATATTTTCAAATTCTTCTTTCTAATGCGTCTAGAAAAATCCCTTTTTCAGTCTTTTGAAATTATAATTATATCAGATCACTCATGATTGTTGGTTGGTGATCTCCTAACTTCCTAGGGACAAACAATTACAAAAATGCAAACCTCAACCGTTTACACGATTATCTTTTATTTTCTTGTCATCTCGATAATACAAGTTTTCAAAATGATACTTCATTGTTTTATTGATGTATCTCCTTCTTTCAACCCGATACATTCAATACATTTTTCAAGAAAGTGTACAAAACTTCTGGGAGGCTCTCGAAAATCCTTTGCTTCGAATAGACAAAATTTTCTTTGGATTTTTGGAAGCCGTTCTTCGATCCCCTTACCAACAAACTTGATTGATTGAAATTTCAAGTTTGGTTTCACTAGCCACTTGTCAATTAGGGTAACATCCATTTCCTTTAATTGTGAAATTTCCAACTGAATTTTGTTCAAACCCTCTTTGAAATTCAACTGGTGTCTTACAATGTTTATCTATCCTAATTGCCCAATGCAATTGTCTCTTCCAATACCTAATGATTTCTTGTCCAACAAATCAAAGATTTATTCACAATCGTCTTTGATTTCTTTGGCTATTTTCTTATTTTTTGCTATGTTGGTTTCCCACACCTTGAGCATGATATCGCCTCTAATCTGCTATGTGATAGAAAGCTTTGGAATTTTCGATACTCCTTCGTTTTCTGAACATAGAACCGCCTTTTGAAAAGTGGCCCTTGCTTCTTTAGCTTCTTTTTCTTTAAAAATAATATTATCATGAGTATTGCTTACTTCTTGAAAATAATTTTGAATAATCTTTACTTGGGAGATTACTCTTTATTGCTCAGATTCTATCTTCGCATGTATTTCCAGTGACAAGTCTTGAAAAACTTTCAAATCTATAACATGGCCTTTTATTGAATTCAACTCAACCTATAGTTGTCTTACCAATTCTTCTGGCCTAATAACCTGTATTTGGCTAGTCTGCATCTTCTCATTCATCTCGTCTAGACTTGACTTAAGCGATTGAATTTCTTGCTTATCAACAACTCTGGCCTACTCTAGTCCTTTATTTATTTCTTCTTTGATATTTTTCTCTGTATCTTTTAGTTGCTTTTGCAACTGGACTATCCTGTGGTCACTTTGTTTTAACCTTGTTCTCATATTGTCAACGGTGAATCGGTTTTCCGTTACCAGGGCTCCCATTGAGCCCGCCACCTCTGTAGCAAAATCTTCTTCTTCCAAATTTCTCCCATCCACCAACACCCTGTGTTTCTTTACCAT
The DNA here is from genome assembly GCA_010110895.2 of Picea sitchensis. NCBI lineage: Eukaryota > Viridiplantae > Streptophyta > Pinopsida > Pinales > Pinaceae > Picea > Picea sitchensis. The sequence goes on from SNQJ01S0135132.1 coordinate 16,157, forward strand.
TCCACATTCTCTCATATACATCTCCTTATTTAATACAACCTTCCTCTTTTTACTGAAGAAGTAATCAGAGGGAGGAATTTCTTCTCTGGAGATAGGGTCGAGATCACTAACATATATGACTCCTATCTAAGGGATCCCCAAAATAGACTATAAAGGGGTCAAGGAAGTGATGGGATTGCCCAACTCAGTGGATTTTGTTTCCCTTGCAGTCTTGGGGGTATCAACATGAATAGTAGATGGTGAAGGGGGGGTAGATTGAATGGACTCAGGAGGTGTCCCATACCTTCTCTCTGTTTCAGCTACTGGATTCTCCGTCTGTGGGACTTCTTTGTTTTGTGTGGATCCTTCTGCCCCCTGTGAATTTCTCTCGGTGTCTGCTTTATCCTGTGCTTTCTGTTCGAAAACTGGGGGAATGTTTTCTTGTTCTGGAGGAGATGTTGTTGCTTCGCCCTACAATACCTTAGGCAAACCAATTTGCCCGTGTCTTTGGAAAGTTAGGAGACTGGTTTGCAAATTAGATGATAACGTCTGTACCCTGTCTAACACTTCCTCATAGGTTTTGACCCCTTTGAAAATGTCATCATGAGAGGATTCCTCATGTTCAAATGCTTTCATGCCATAGTGATCCATGTGGCTTCCCACTATTTGATAAGGGTCGTGCTTCCTATGTTCGAGATTCACCAACTCGACCTCCTCTAGAGCTGCAACTTGAACCTTAGAATGACCCAGGTTGAGTAGCGAAAACCTTCCAATGTGTACGAGAAAGACTGGCCAAAACTTCTTTTGAGATGTCTTCAACTCTATCGCAATACCGCCTGTTATTATCTGATGAGCTACCTCCTTGCACACCAGTCTGTCAGGGAGGAATTTAGGAAGTGCATGAGGAGGGATAGAACATCCGAAAACCCTGATACAGGAGAAGTTCTCCTCAATAAACCAATCGAAAACCACCTTGAGATTTCTTATGACCGAATCTGAAATATTGGGGGGTGCACAACCATACAACATCTGATGCACTGGTATCACCATGAAATGACAAATTTCATAAAAAGAATCCTTAACATTTTCTTCCCACAACTTAGAATGATATTCATGAATCGGTTCAGTGCAAGTTGGGTTCCAACTCCAATTCATAAAAGGGAAAGGAGTCGTGAAACATATAACATCCATGATATATGCCGACATATAAAAGGCTACTAGTCAGCCATAGAATCTCGTGGTTTGATACTCCATAACCTCCTTAGCTAGGTTATCTGATAGAATTTTGTTCCAGTTGAAGCTATAGCCTTCGGCTGCTTCATGTAAAAGGGGCACCCATTCTGCAAGGAAATGGGTAGGACTTTCCTTACCGAAAATTCTATATAACATCATAGACACATAAACCATGTACTCATTCAAAGAGGTCATGGCATAAACGTTATGGGTATCGACCCTGAACTTTGGTGGGTGTCTCCACCAGTCTTTGATTATGCCGGGGTATGTTTGGTCTTCCTCTGTGCATTCTTTCCTTTGAAATTCACTGACGAATTCTTTATTATAAATATGTTTAGAATTAGGAGACAGTTTGTACATTACTTGTATATGCTCTGGTCTGAAAGATTCGACGATGACCCCTCGACTGTCCAAAATGCTTCTTGTCTGCGCATAGATACTTTGTGAAGTTCAGACTCTGCTATGTCTCGTAGTTTGTTTTCAGAATCATCGGGAAAATTCTTGATTTCGTAGTCCAGGGTTTCGAAAATTTGCCGCTAGGATTTGATAGAATCAATGGCATGCGGTGTAGTATCAGACACGACATATCCTTCTGGGCTGGAGCTTTCAACTGCTTCATCAATTTTCTTAGGTTCCTTTCTAGGTGCCATAATGTTCGTGTTTAGAACGAATTCCTGTCGCAAAGAAAAATGCGCAAGCTTGCTGAATGCAATTTACTTCTGAATTCAAACGATAAGAATGGAATTCGAAAAACCAAACCTCTATTAACCTTTAACTCTTCTTACGACGGACGTACTGAGACAGGTGGTAAAACTTTAATGTTTTAATGGCGGAGATATGCCCAGAGATATGTAGTTAAGTTAAAAATAAATCTATTCGTCTGTTACAAATATTACCATATATCGGCGATTTCAAACTGGAGTTTCGAAAAGACTGCTTTCAACAAATCCCGAAATGCGAAATGCGAAAAGTAGTTTAGTCATCATTAATCCCATTTTAAAATAACTTAATTTAGTTTTAGACTTGGTCAATGAATCTTGATTTCGGAGTTTCGGGGATCTAGTCTCCATAAAATATGTCATATGCAAACCCCGAATCACGAAATTACGATAGGATTAGTTTAGGTGCTAATTACTTGTATTAATGCCTTAATCAAAACGAGGTTAGTAATTAATTTCTTCTTTTCGGAAAATCGGGGATCGGGAGTTCAACGGATGACGTTTTGAAAACATTTTGATACAATTAAACCCATTTTGCGAAAGACTAATGAATTGTTGATTGAGATTAAGGGTTTAATTAATCACGATTAGAGGGTAATTTATGAAATGCGCATCGGGATTTATAACTCCTATTTTTTTTTTGTTTTATTACGTTAATATAAATCCTTTTCTAGATTTTGGCACCGGGGTTCTGGAGTTGTTAGTACGAAATCATTCTTTTGTGAAAGGCCGAATCTCGAAACCCGAAAAATCGAAAGACTTTTGACACTTTTTAGGACTAAGGGTGTCTCCATGACTAGAAAAAAGCAAAACTTCAGGTTTAAAGGGAAAAAATTAAACTTTGTATCAACATTAGGCTTCATCTAGGGATCTCGTTTCCTTGTGGGATGAGAAGAACGTGTGGACCAAGTGATTTTATTGGGTAAATGGGGTCAATAATTCAACTTTGTGAAAAGGACTAGGAGGGAAATCGAAAAAAGACTTTAGGATCTCTGCATTTGATTTTGAAAATTCTTCGAAAATAAAACATCCGATGTTCTCGAGTTAGGTTCTCAATAGATTTCCTTTTCTGAAACTGGCCTCAGATTTGTGTAAGATAATCAAAACCAAATTAACCATTCTACCAGGTTTTACCTGATTTTGTTTGCATCAAGGTAAAGTAATTTCAATGTGTCAATGTGTCAAATTAGGGGATCCTAGAAACCTATAATGTGAATCCAGCTGAAAGAAGAAAAGTTACCAGAGCATCTTGTAATTCATGTATAACATCCTTATCAGATATAAATATATTGTTTCATTGCCAGCGAGCCTGTTCAGTACCCTGGTGAAGTTATCCGACTTCCCATATTGAATTTCCTTTCACCACTTCATTTTTTTTTTAAGCATTTAAATGCTGAGATGAGGGCAATCAATATAATGAATTTCCTTTCTTCATCTCTTTGGAATAGATGGGGGAAATCAATATAATGGATTTCCTTTCACCATCTGTCTGTGTATATTTGTTAAGGTCCTAACCAGCACATAGGTAGATCAATGTATTCGGATGTAATAAAGGTCAATATTAATAAGGCCTTTAAATAAAATAGAATAAGGTGGATGTAAGAAGACC
>SNQJ01S0135132.1:20366-39170 GCA_010110895.2 Picea sitchensis
TAGCATCAATTGAACTAATGATTTATTCGTTCGTATCTCTTAGGGTAATTTAACTTGAATTTTCAGAGCATAATCTCATACCTTGTTAACTTCTAGTTTGCTGGCCAAAAGGCTACTAATTTATTACCTTTTTCATCAGAAGACAATTAATATACTTATCTGTGCCTGTCGCCTTTTTAGCATCTCTAGTCTCTTGGTTTGTCAACAATCTTTCTGCGAAATAAATCAGCATGCTAATTGTCAGGAAATCTCATGAATAAACAAAATTCTTTTTTTTTTTAATGGAAAAAACTTACCAAAGGAAATGAAACTATACAGGAAGCATGAAAACAAACCGGTATGTACAATGAGAGTTCAGAAACACATTACTGCATGAAGTGTTTAAGGTGCCGCCCATTTACAGGGGCATTGAGAATGTCTCCATCGAGATTTTTTAATAAAAAAACATTTTTTCCCTCAGAAGCCGAAATCTTATATGGGCCGGACCAGATTGGATCAAACTTGCCATGTTTACCAGCATCTTCTCTCATGGCTTCCCATTTCAGGACCAGATCACCAGGGAGGAAATCTCTATCTTTATCTTTTCAATCGAATAAGGCCTTCATGTTATCCTGATATCTCTGTAACCTTTCATTTACTTCAACCCGATTTTGTTGAACTTCAACTAGCTCGTTTATCCTCCTGGTAACGTTGTTGGGTTTTTCATTTGAATTTTTCCAAAGTTTCATCACGGGTAGAAAAATATTTATTGGTAAAATGACGTCGGTGCCATATACCATCTGAAAAGGGGAAATCCCAGTTGATCTTTTGGTACTTATCCTGTTAGCCCATAGAGCATATTTTAAATGGATATGCCATGCTTTTTTGTTTTCAGTCAAAACCTTTTTTATCATGGTAATCAGACTTTTATTTGACGATTCAGCTAGACCATCACCCTGTGGATAGTAGGTTGTGGAGTGTCCTAGTATGATGTTGTATTTTTGGCAAAAGATGATCATTTCCATTGACTTATATTCTTGCGCATTATCAGTGACTATCTTTCGGGGACAACCAAACCTGGATAGAATATTTTCTTCTAGGAAACTGATTACTACCGAGTCAGTTGCATTTCTCGTAGGAACAAATTCCACCCATTTAGTGAAGTAGTCTGTAGCAGTTAGAATCCACTTGTGTTGTGAACTGGAGTGGGGATGAATTTCTCCAATGAAATCAAGACCCCATTGCTGAAATGGAGCTTCGGTTTTAACCGGGACTAAAGGTAAAGTTGGGACTTTCTGTTTGCCTGTAAACATTTGACAAGGAGTACAAGTTCAAACTTTAGTGTTTACATCTGTGAATAATTTAGGCCAGTAATACCCGACTCTTAAAATTTTATAAGTTGTTTCTCGCCAAGCATGGTGTCCTCCGCACACTCCCATGTGGAATTCATCGATAACCCTTTCCGTTTCAGTCTCGACTAAGCAACTCAGTAGGAAACCGAGAGGGTCTTTCCAGTACAATTTACCATCTATGATACCATATTTTATAGCATGTAACTTTGGTGTCCTAGTTTTAGAAGGGGTTAACTCACTGGGACATTGAAGGGTCAGCAGGTAAGAAAAAATATCGTGATACCAGACTGAAGTGGAGAAATTGTCTTGAATCTCAGTTGTGGGTGCAGTAATGTCAAGCTCATCTATTTTTATAAATCCCTCGCTCTCTTGTAGTTGATTTATTCCAAGTACTTTCAAATTTTATTCGGCTAGCAATTTGGCCAAACCCTGACCTTTGATAATTTTAGTTGGTTTGATTTCTAGGTCGAACTCCTGGATTTTAGCCAGCCACCTACCTCTTCTTCCATCATTGTCTGGTTGCACTAGTATATATTTAACAGAACTTGAAGGCACATAGGCAATGATCTTTGAGTGCAATACGTAGGTTCTGAAAGCCTTGAGAGCTTTTGCCATTGCATAAGCTTGTTTTACCAATATGTCATATTTCAGCTCAGCGTCTCTAAGACTTCTGCTAAAAAATGCTATAGGTCGCTCAAAACCTTCCTCATTTTTCTGTAACAAGACAGTTGCGATTGTGTGTTCAGAGGAAAAAGAAAAAATAAAAAACTCTTTTGTGTAATACATGCTTGCCAGGACTCGTGCTTCGCTTATTACTTTCTTGATACATTGAAATGATGCTTTGGATTCGTTTGTCCACTTCACCTCACTGTTCTTTTTAAGCATATCTGTAATCAATTTAACAATTTCGGCAAAGTTAGGAATGAATCTTCTCAAGAAGTTTATTTTTCCTAAAAAAGACTGAATTTCTTTTACGTTTCTAGGAATATTTATGGTATCTATCGCCTCGACCCTTTTGGGATCGATTTTGATTCCATCTCTAGACATGATATGACCCAAGAGTTTACCTTCTTGCATTGTGAAATGGGATTTCTTGGGATTAAGTGACAAACCAAATTTGCGACATTTCTCGAAAGTTTGTTTGAGGTGTATTAAATGTTCTGCATCAGATTTAGAGAAAACAATCAGGTCATCAGGATAGATAACAATGAAATTATCTCTTTCTCCCACGAAAGAGATATCCATGGCTTGTTGGGAAGTTTCCCCTGCATTCATTAAACCAAAAGGAATTTTTTCATACATAAAAGTACCCCAAGGGGTAGTGAATGTAGTTTTTTCTTTGTCATCTTGATGTACAACAATCTGATTGTAACCTAAAAAACCATCAATCATGGACATTCTGTTAGCTCCAACTACATTTTCCAAAACATGATCCATCTTAGGTAATGGATAATTGCCTTTAAGTGATGATCGATTCAGGTTTCTAAAATCTACAGACAGTCTGATCTCACCGTTTTTCTTTCTCACTGGGACTAAATTGGCTACCCACTCAAATTATCTTAGTGGGACAATGATTTTAGCATCCATAAGTTTTTTGACTTCTTTTTCTATTACTGGTAGTAGGATGGGGTTAATTTGCCTGAGTTTTTGCTTAAAAGGTTTGACACCTGGCTTCAAAGGAATTTTATGTTCCATAATGGTAGTTTCATAAGTTCTCAATTCGTCATAAGACCAAGCAAAAACGTCCTTATATTGTCTAAGTAACTCAACATACTTTCTTTTGATTTTGGGAGACAAATATTTGGATAATTTCACCAACCTAGGATCTTCTTTGGTACTTATATCGCAATCCTCGACCTCCTCTAGCTGAGGCTGTAAGGTAGACTTCAAAGGGATGTCATCATGACTAAATAGCCTTTCTAAGGGGATCAAACCCTTAACTATCTGATTATTTTTTAAAATAAGCATCCAGTGGTTAGCAATTTTATCTTGAAACTTTTGGGGGTCTTCGCCTTCCTGCATGATCCAAATAGGATCATTCTGGTTTTCTTGGTCGGCATGCGTTTCAACAAAGTCATCTACTGTTTCTAAAAATTTCCGGAGTTGTTCATCGTCCTCAAAAACTTGCCAATGTTGTATGTTATTCGGTATGGAAGGCCTATGTCTCATTAGTATATGGTATTTTAATTTGAAAGCAGTGGGAGGTGTGAACGTTGATGCTGCTTTGGCTAACGCATCAACCTGTTGATTTTATGATCTTGGAATATAATGAACATTAACATAGGAGAATTTTTTTTCGATCATATCCCAAACACAGTTCCAATAAGATCTTAACCTAGGATGTTTGGCCCTGTATTGACGATTTACCTATTTCATGATTAGCTCTGCATCGCCAAAGACTTCCAAGTTTTTAATTTTCATTCTCCTGGCATCTTCCAATCCTAATACTAGGGCTTCATACTCGCATACATTGTTAGTGTGGTTGGTATTCCACTATAATCTATAAGAGAAAGGGATAACGAATTTGTCATCAGGAGCCACAAAAAACACCCCAGATCCGGCCCCAAATAAGACGAGGCACCATAAAAAAACATCTTCGAAACACCAGTGCTATATACATGTTTTACTTTCTCTTTTTCTTTTTTATTTTCTGTACAACTTTCTTCTATACATATATCGATATCATCATTGATAGATAAAATACAATTGCCTAAATCTTGGTCAACAATATAAATAGGGTAGTTGTTTTGGTTATGTGGATCACTTACCGTGAATGCTAACCTGGTTTCTCTGTACAAATTCGTGAACTGTCCTCCAAAGACTGGGATCATGGCATACGTCATGTCGATTTGGAGGGATCCTCCAAGTTTAGTGCCCCAAGACTTGGATAAGAGCATACCGTACTTCGGGGGTATATCAACGACGACCACATCCATTAAAACGCCTTTCACCAGTATCTGTGCAAGATTGATGACTAAATCCTTTATCATGCCTATGCACTTAACCTTTCTTGAATCGAATGAATATAAATCTCCATAAGGTCTGGTAATTTCAAGACCAAGTCTCTCCATAATGGCTTTAAGCATTACATTGTGAGCGGCTCCATAATTTAACATGCAATTATGGAGTAAGTGATCATGCACAGTGAGAGTGATATAGAAAGGGGCAACGATGTTTGTGGCACCGTCGAAATGTGGGCCGAAAATTATGTTAGGCTTGTCATCTTCTACATTTATGACATCGACCTGACTTTCGTTTTCTAAAAAACTGATTAATTTGGCGATTTGTTTCCTGTAAATTGGATTTTTTGCCAGTTCGACAAGAGGTATAGGGATTTTTATTTTATTTATTTCATTTTCCAGATTAAAACTTCCTATTGTTTTGTCGACCTCTATGGTTTGGGTTTCTGACCCCTTCTTTTCAGCTTTCTTTTGTAGTGAGGTTTTAGTTTCAATTACAAGGTCCTCCGTTTTCTGCGTGTTTGCAGTTGATGTCCCTGTTGGATTTGTCTTGGTAGGTTGTGTGTCAGCGGTTCTAGTTCTTATAGTTTGTTTCTCAACATTTTTTGAAACCGACTCGTCTGTTTCACCCCTCGGCAAAATATTTTTCACCGGGGGAGTTGCGAGGGTCTTGTTTCTAGGCCTTAGATTGTACTTTTGGTGGAGTTCAGCCATTATATCATCTGCAATTTCCTGATAGGTTGAATCTTCAATAATACCACCACTTTTGTTAATTTGGGATCTATCTTTTGTAGTTGCAGATCTTTCATAATCTTGCCTCGTTAAAAAAAAATTGTAGGCAGACGTCACCAAGATTATTGATGTCTTCTTCTAGTTCCTCAAAATCGTCCACATCTTCTCCTCCTATAAAATTTTCTCTTTTAAAGGGGGTTTGGATTTTTTTATCCTCATTCTTAATCTGTCTTGGTGGATTTTGAGGGTTAGGAGTCCTTCTGAAATCCTTTCTGGGAAAATGCTCATTTTTCACTTGATCTAGTTCGATTCTTGAAATCTTATTAGACAGTTCCTTGATTATTCTCGCCAAGTCATCCATTTTGTCTTACGAAGATCTTCTGGATCCATACGGTCCCCATTGATCTCTGTATCTTCTGGTTTCTTTATTTCTAGTTTCAAATTTGGTTTTCAACTTTCCTGATGCCATCATGTTTGACTCAATCTCTAAGGCATCATCTTTCATCTTGGTGAGGTCTACCAATCTCCTCTCCCTCAATAACAGGGCAAAATTTAGGTCGAAAGCCCCAACGAAAGTTACTTTTGCTGCAGGTTGGGAGTGTTTGACCTCGGTCGGAATCTTATTATACAATTTATTGAACCTCTGAGTGAACTCGAGGACTGATTCTGAGTGTTTCTTTCTTAGAGCCCCAAATTTAGTTAGATAATAGAGATGGTATTTCCTTTCCCCCCACTATCTAATAAAAGCATTTTCAAGTTCCTCATAAGACAGTATAGATCCTGCTGCTAGGCCTCGGAACCAGGTTCTTACCTGTCCTTCAAAAGTTTGAACCAGGAGTCTCGAATAGACATCTTCATGTTCTATTCCAAGGATATCAACAAATTGGTCAAAGAAATTAATGTGTTCGACTGTAGTCAAATCAACCTCTCATGTGAATTTGAGAATATTCTTCATGTAGTTTTCAGGTAAGTCATGTAGGGGGACTAGGAGGACCAAAGGGGCATATCTTGTAGCCACCTTTGCAAATATTCTAGGGGGTGGTACTTGACCGCCTGCTCCTCCTCCTCCTCCAGCCCCACCTCCAGCAGTACCTCCCCTGATTGCAACCATTGATGATTTAGTGGTTGTCTCTTGGAAATTATGAGGAAGGGTTTCAGGAAATTAGTTATCAAGAGACATGAAACTTGAGGAAGGGGAACTAGGGAAAAGTGGACTAGTTTATTTAGACTCACAGGGTGAATATAAAGGAGAATCAAAAAGAGTTGTGTCGAGAAGAATAGGATGACCGTAGGAGTTCTGAGAGATAGGAAAATGAACTTCGTGGAGTGAAGAAGTGTCAATCAGAGTGGGAAGTGATGCAGATCTTTTACCTCTGTTGGTGAAAGAAATGATTGGGAAAATCTCAGTTTTAAAATCAGGCGAGACCAAACCAGGCTCAAAGGTTGTAATCTTATTGGTAGGTAATCCCCCGTAATACGATGGGGTATTTGATCCTTCAAAAAGATATCTAGTGTTCAACTCTGTAATTTTAGGTTGATAAAACCTATTTGTCGATGATACAGTCTATTTAAGATATCTTCTTGATTTTAAATTTTTTTCTAGATTTGGAACAGGCGAAGTCTGTTTGTCATCTTGGGTTTTTTCTGGTATTCTTTCAGTTAAAAGCCAGTTTATTTATTGTGGAGTCGCCAAGTGAAAGATAAAGGTATCCTTATAAGGTTTTCGATCTTTGTTCACTATCAAAGATAGAAAGTCTCAATGTCGTTCTTCCCAGGGAAAAGCTTCGTTTCTTCGTTCCCCGACAATGGTGCCAAAAAGATGTTGTTCCTGAGTTTGTACTTTAAGGCTCTAAAGTACACCGTCAAGGCATCCGAAAATATAAAGAAGGCTAAGGATAAAAAGGTAAGTTATATGAAAAGGGTTATTGCTGGTTCCTTAACTGTCTCTGTCTAGCTTCCGAATTTTCCTGGATACTAATGTCTCTTTCAATTACTTCCCATGAACGTTATAACTCAACCCGGTTATTTACTGTCTATAGGATGGTGTTGAATAAATTCAAAGCCATGCTTGTTTGATTTGATAGTCCAGGTTCGATATTAGGCTATCGTGTAACTAGAACAATCATGAGGGAAGGAGACTGAAAGGATAGATCCCGTGTTTTCTTTTAAGGGTTCGCTATTTCTGTTTCAAAACATATAAGAAGAACCCGAACACCTTGAATTGATAGTATGACGAAACTAAAGGCCATTTCTGGTATCTGAGTTAAATTTTGGAAAGGGAATGTGCATGAAATGAAAAGAAAACATAAAGATGTTGAAAAAGGTGAGGCATCAATTGAAGAGGAATCTCACTTTGTGACAGAAGAAGAAAAAATAGTTAGGAAGAACTCTTAATGAAGCATATGATATTGAAATCTAAAAATTTCACAGGTCTTGTATCTCCTGATAGCCGATACAGAGGAAAGGCTGTAAATGATTAAATTGCAAGAATAATTAATTACCATAGTAGAGGTTGTACTAAATTCTAGTTAAGCATTCATTAAAAATATATATGAAAAATATGAAACAACGGAGAAACACATAACTCAAACTTTACCAGATCTGGAATCTTCAATCTGTATTCATATTAATTAAAAAAAATATCTTCAAATTCTTCTTTACAATGCGTCCAGAAAAAGCCCTCTTTCAGTCTTATGAAATTATACTTATATAGGATCACTCATGATTGTTGGTTGGTGATCTCCTAACTTCCTAGGGACAAACAATTACAAAAATGCAAACCTCAACTGTTTACACGATTATGTTTTATTTTCTTGTCATCTCGATAATACAAGTTTTCAAAATGATACTTCATTGTTTTATTGAAGTATCTCCTTCTTTCAACCCGATACATTCAATACATTTTTCAAGAAAGTGTACAAAACTTCTGGGAGGCTTTGGAAAATCCTTTGCCTTGAATAGATAAAATTTTCTCTGGATTTTTGGAAGCCGGTCTTGGATCCCCTTACCAACAAACTTGATTGATTGAAATTTCAAGTTTGGCTTCACTAACCACTTGGCTATTAGGGTAACATCCATTTCCTTTAATTGTGAAATTTCCAACTGAATTTCGTTCAAACCCTCTTTGAAATTCAACTAGTGTTTTACAATGTTTATCTGTCCTAATTGCCCAATGCAATTGTCTCTTCCAATACCTAATGATTTCTTGTCCAACAAATCAAATATTTCTTCACAATCGTCTTTTATTTCTTTGGTTATTTTCTTATTTTTTTCTATGTTGGTTTCCCACACCTTGAGCATGATATCGCCTCTAATCTGCTCTGTGACAGAAAGCTTTGGAATTTTCGATACTCCTTCGTTTTCTGAACATACAACAACCTTTTGAAAAGTGGCCCTTGTTGCTTTAGCTTCTTTTTCTTTAAAAATAATATTATCATGAGCATTGCTTACTTCTTGAAAATAATTTTAAATAATCTCTACTTGGGAGATTACTCTATGTTGCCCAGATTCTATCTTCACATGTATTTCCAGTGACAAGTCCTGAAAAACTTTCAAATCTATAACTTGGCCTTTTATTGAATTCAACTCAACCTGTAGTTGTCTTACTAATTCTTCTTGCCTAATAAACTGTATTTGGCTAGTCTGCATCCTCTCATTCATCTCATGTAGACTTGACTTAAGCGATTGAATTTCTTGCTTATCAACAACTCTGGCTTGCTCTAGTCCTTTATTTATTTCTTCTTTGATATTTTTCTCTGTATCTTTTAGTTGGTTTTGAAACTGGACTATCCTGTGGTTACTCTATTTTAACCTTGTTCTCATATTGTCAATGGTGAATCGGTTTGTCGTTGCCAGGGCTGCCATGGAGCCCGCCACCTCTGTAGCGAAATCTTCTTCTTCCAAATTTTGCCCATCCACCAACACCTTGTGTTTCTTTACCATTCCACCTTCTCTCATATACATCCCCTGCTTTAATACAACCTTCCTCTTTTTACTAAAGAAGTAATCAGAGGGAGAAATTTCTTCTCTGGAGATAGGGTCGAGATCACTAGCATATATGACTCCTATCTGAGGGAGCCCAAAAGTAGACTTTAAAGGGGTCAAGGAAGTGATGGGATTGCCCAACTCTATGGATTTTGTTTCCCCTGCAGTCTTGGGGGTATCAATATGAATAGTAGATGGTGAAGCAGGGGTATATTGATTGGACTCAGGAGGTGTCCTAGACCTTCTCTCTATTTAGGCTCCTGGATTCTCTCTCTGTGGGACTTCTTTGTTTTGTGTGGATCCTTCTGCCCCTTGTGAATTTCTCTTGGTGTCTGCTTTATCTTGCGCTTTCTGTCCGAAAACTAGGGGAATGTTTTCTTGTTTTGGAGGAGATGTTGTTGCTTCGCCCTGCAATACCTTGGGCAAACCGCTTCGCCTGTGTCTTTGGAAAGTTAGGAGACTAGTTTTCAAATCAGATGATAACGTCTGTACCCTATCTAACACTTCCTCATAGGTTTTGACCCCTTTGAAAATGTCATCGCGAGAGGATTCCTCATGTTCAAATGCTTTCATGCCACAGTGAGCCATGTGGCTTCCCACTGTTTGATAAGGGTCGTGCTTCCTATGTTCGAGATTCACCAACTTGACCTCCTCTAGAGCTGCATATTGAACCTTAGAATGATAGAGGTTGAGTAGCGAAAACCTTCCAATCTGTACGTGAAAGACTGGCCAAAACTTCTTTTGAGATGTCTTTAGTTATATCCCAATACCGCATGTTATTATCTGATGAGCTTCCTCCCTGCACACCAGTCTGTCAGGGAGGAATTTAGGAAGTGCATGAGGAAGTGTTGGACAACTGAGAGGGGGGGTGAATTAGTTGTTACCGTGCTTAAACAATTATGCTTATTTTAAACTCTTTAAAAAGCACTCAATGATAATCACAATAATGCAAGGAGATAAGGAAAAGCACATTCATCATGAGTCACACATATGAGATACACAGAGACAGATACTTCCTGAGGAAACCCATAAGGGGTAAAAACCTCTTCTTCTGTATATGATAAGTAATCTTTACATTCTTTACATTCTTTACATTATCATACATATGAGCACCAACTCATAATGAGACTGTAACCTCTGTTTTGCAAGCTGCTACTTGCTGAGAGCACCAACTCTCTGGTTTCTTTAGCACCAACTAGAATGAAGCACCAACTCCCTGGTTTCTCTAGCACCAACACCCTAGTTTCTCTAGCACCAACTAGAGGGAAACACCTACTCCCCAAGTGTTCCAGCACCAAATGGATGGAAGCACCAACTTCCAATCATACAGGCACCAACCTGTAAACTAGAGAACAACAGTTCTCCCTTGCACCACCCTGCCACCCTGGTTTCTCTGGCTACAACCAGATGGAAGCTACAACTCCCTTTGTTCAAGCACCCACTTGAACCTCTGAGGACAACAGTCCTCCCTAGAACCTCCCTACCACCCTGAAATATAAATCTTTGCTAATGAAACTTATCAGTGATACAGTATTTATCATTAGCTTACCAAGATGATCGCTGTTCTGTTATGCTGCTCTGCTCTCCTGTGTTAGTGTCTCTCTGTCTGCATCTTCTTCGGATTTCTGTTCTATTTTTCTCTACAGGAGCACCTCAGCCTTCCTTTAGTGTCTCACTAACTTGCTGCACACATCCCTTGCACTTTCTTTGCTTCTACCTTTCATGCTATGTGCACCAACTCCATGCCATGCAGCATTCCTCTTCACTCTATTTCAACTGCCGCACACTCCTCCTTATGCACTCCTGAATCCCACACAACAACAACAACCCATCTCTTCTTTGTTCTACATACTTATAGTCTCTATGCACCTTCTTCATGCTCTCTCCATGTCAAGTGCTCTGCCAGATCATCATCACAGCTCTTCAACTTCTCTGGCAGTTAGATCTATCTGTCAATTGCCTCTATGGACAATCTTCATTCCACTGGCAGATTCCTTGAGACTCTTCAGCTTCTCTGGAAATCACATAGAAGTCTCTTCGATTCCTCTGGTAGAAACCATCGGTGATTTCTAGCAGTTACACTGTGAAGTGAAACAATAGCCCTCTGATCATATTCAAAATTGTCTGCACCATTGGATTGAATCCGTATGATCTTGCATTTATTTCGCATTTCAGTATTTCAGAATTTCACGATTCCTGTGGTTAAGGTTTCTTTACGCTTCACGTACCGATCCCCAAAACTCCGAAATGGTGCTTGGTTGCACTAGCTCCTTCCTCCATCTTTCGTCGATGTGACCAATGTCTGTGACCACAGCCTACACCAAAAGGTGTTTTTGCATTTCGACGATTCCTGTTGCAAGGCATCTCGACTCTCCAAGTCGCGGTCCCTGAAACTCCGAAATGGAGCTTGCCACTTCAAACGTTTCCCTACAGCCCTTCGACGATGTGACCACCATCAGTGACCAAGCACTTATTCAACACTGCATTTCGCAATTTTGCGTTTCCGCACTTCGAGACTTCTATTGTGTGGCATCTCGAATCTCCAAGTCGCGATCTCCAAAACTCTGACATGGAGCTTAGCTGGGCTAGCTTTGATCATTTTGACATTTTGTATTTCGACATTTCGTGATTTCGCATGTCGCAAATTCTTGTTGCAAGTTGTCTCGACTCTCCAAGTTGCGGTCCCCGAAATTCTGAAATGGAGCTTGTCGATTCAAGCTCTTCTCTACAGCTCTTCGATCTCCAGATCAATGGTCCACAATCCGTGGTGATTAGATGACTATCCTATGCCCCAGAACTTCATCCTTCGGGACTTTGGGGGAGTGATGGAGTTAAAACTCCCGAAGAAAAAAAAAATCCTAGAGTGACGTTAGTCTTGCATCACTCAATGACGTGTCGTGACTCGAGTGGCTACCACAGGTCACTCAGAATTTGTGAATTCCAGTGGCCTGAATTTCTAAATCAACTTGACACTTGTCATTTTCTGATCATGCCACGTGTCATAGTATTCCACCTGTCCTTTCTGATGTGGTCTGCCACATAGACTTCCTTCTTCCAAGAATTCGGCATTTCCCATTTCACGATTCCGGGACTTCTGATGATGAAGAGTCTTGACTCTTCCATCTCCCGGTATCCAAAACTCCAAAATGGAGTCGGATCAACTGTATTTTGACATTTCACATTTCGCCTTTTTGGGACTCATGTGGTGAAGAGTCTCGGCGCTTAACTCCTCCAACTCCCGGTATCCGAAGTTCTGATATGGAGTCTTTGACAATTCATGATTTTGCATTTCACGACTTCGGGTTTCGTGACTTTGGGACTCCTGTAGTAAGAGTTCTTGACATTCCCAACTCCCGGTATCCGAAATCGCAGTATCTGAAACTGTCTCTTGCTTTCAGGATTTCGGCGTTTCGTATTTCGCGATTCCTGGACTCCTGATGATGAAGAGTCTTCACTCGTCCACCTCCCGGTATCCGAAACTATGAAATGAAGTTATTTCTCAGTCTGTGAAACTCTTGTTGATGTGCCTCTTTTGAGATTTCAGGATTCTGGATTTCGCAACTTCGGGACTCTTGTGTTGAAGAGTCTCAACTCTTGAATTCTCAATCTCCTAGTATCCGAAACTCCGAAATGAAGTTTACGCTTTTGATATTTCCATGGAGTTAACCCTGCGCTACTGATCTTCCTTGCCTGCTTGTTTGCTATCAAATAAACAAGCACAGTCTTGCACTCTTCATGCACCTCTGCACTATCTCTTCTGAGCTTACGTTGTCCCTATTTTTCCATTGCTGCATACTCTAATCTTGCCATCAATGACAAGCAAACCTGCCTGATAAACATGCCAACAATCTCCCCCTTTGGCATTGATGGAAACCCTGAACGACTGCGCTAATCTGTTTGGACCTCCAACTGTAGCATCTAGTCCAAACCTCTCCTTTTCTCCCCCATTCACATCAATGTCAAAGAAAACATGCTCCCCCTGAGTTGTTGCAGTAATTTTAGGAGGTATCAGATATTCAATCAATACAAAACTCCCCCTAACAGGATGGACTCTCTTAGGTGTGAGACGCGATGACACCCAGCTTCTGTCTGAGATATTCAAATGGTGTCTTGGCTAGGGGTTTAGTAAAGATGTTTGCAATTTGTTCTGTGGTTGGAACATAATGGACCTGAAAAACCTGATTGGTGACCTGCTCTCTCAGAAAATGGTATTTTATGGGAATATGCTTGGTCTTGGAGTGGAATACAAGATTCTTGGACACACTGTTGGCACTAGTGTTATCACAATGAATTGGGATCAGTGCAATGTATTTTACCTCCAAGTCTGCAAGTGTCTGAATCATCCATAATACCTGAGTGCAACAGGTAGTAGCAGCAATGTACTCTGCCTCTGTAGTGTATAAAGAAATGGAACCTTGCTTTTTACTCAACCATGCTACTAGAGAATCTCCTAAGAAAAACGCACCTCCACTCGTGCTTTTCCTTTCATCCATGCAGTTAGCACAATAAACATCTGAGTAGGCTGATAATTGAAAATTCTAATTCTTAGGATACCATAGGCCATAGTTCATTGTTTCTTTCAAATATCTGAATATCCTTTTAACAGCTAGCAAATGACTCTGTTTAGGTGTAGACTGATATCTTCCTACCATTCCAACAACATGCATTATGTCTGGGTGAGATGCTGTGATATACAACAGGCTGTCTATCATTGACCTATATGAACTTTGATCAACATCAGGTGAGTCATCATCCTTGCTTAATTTGCATCCAATAACCATAGGTGTGCCCATAGGTTTAGAATCTTCCATCTGAAACCTTTTCAACATTTCTCTTAGATATTTTTCTTAAGAAATGAACATCCCTTCAGACATCTGAGTAATTGGCAGACCAAGAAAAATGGCAGTTCACCTATCATAGACATTTCAAACTTAGACTCCATGGTAGAAGAAAACCATTATACCAATGAATCCTTATTACATCCAAAGATGATGTCATCTACATAGACCAACACAATGAGCAAATCATCACCCTTTGTTTTGATATATAGATTGCTATCAATTGTTCCTCTCTTGAACCCTTTGTCTTTGAGATACGTATCCAGTCTATGATACCAGGCACGAGGGGCTTGTTTTAATCCATATAAATCTTTCTTTAGCTTGCATACTAAGTCAGGGTTATCAGACAGTTCGAAACCCTCTGGTTGTTCCATATAGACTTCTTCATTTAAATCTCCATTTAGAAAAGATGACTTGACATCCATTTGATAGACTTTAAACCTTTTATGACAAGCATAGGCAAGAAATATTCTTATAGCTTCCAATCTTGCTACGGGCGCAAATGTTTCATCAAAATCCAGTCCTTCTATTTGAGCATAGTATTTACAAACCAATATTGCTTTGTTCCTGACAACTTGTCCCTGCTCATTCAACTTATTCTTAAAGATCCATTTGGAACCCATGATATTTTTACCTTCTGGTCTCTGAACCATCTCCCATGTATTGTTTTTCGCAATCTGATCAAGTTTGTCATTCATTTCTTTAACCCAATGTTCATCTTTGCTAGCTTCATTAAAACTCTTGGGTTCCAGCATGGATATGAAAGCTATATGTCTTTGTTCGGTGTTTTTGATTAGCTTTCTCCTAGTTTGTACACCTTTGTCTTTTTCACCAATTATCTGACTTGCAGGATGATTCTTTTGAGCGATTCTGGAGGAGGAATTTGATGTTGTCTATCGATTTGAGTCTGTCTGAGTGTCTGTGTCTTCATTTGATTCAGAGTCTTCATTTTCCGATTCTTGGACCTGTTCATCTTCGGCTCTAGCTGTTTCTTCTGTAGAAGACTCATTTCTGTACACCTCTCTTGTTGGGATTCCTTGAAGAAGGCTCTAGTTTGTTCCATTGAAGAGAGGGGCCTTATTGGTTGAATTTACTTCATGGCTTGACATGTTTAAGATCTAGGATCTACCCTTAGATAAAAGGGGTCGACTCTGATACCAATTGTTGGACAACTGAGAGGGGGGGTGAATCAGTTGTTACCGTGCTTAAATAATTATGCTTATTTTAAACTCTTTACAAAGCACGCAATGATAATCACAATAATGCAAGGAGATAAGGAAAAGCACATTCAACATCATTCACACATATGAGATACACAGAGATACATACTTCCTAAGGAAACCCATAAGGGGTAAAAACCTCTTCTTCTTTATATGATAAGTAATCTTTACATTATTTACATTATCATACATATGGGCACCAACTCATAATGAGACTACAACCTTTGTTTTGCAAGCTGCTACTTGCTGAGAGCACCAACTCTCTGGTTTCTCTAGCACCAACTAGAAGGAGGCACCAACTCCTTGGTTTCTCTAGCACCAACTAGAGGGAAGCACCTACTCCCCAAGTGTTTGAGCACCAACTAGATGGAAGCACCAAATCCCAATCATACAAGCACCAACTTGTAAACCAGAGCACAACAGTTCTCCCTTGCACCACCTTGCCACCCTGGTTTCTCTAGCTACAACCAAATGGAAGCTACAAATCCCTTTGTTCAAGCACCCACTTGAACCTCTAAGGACAATAGTCCTCCCTAGCACCTCCCTACCACCCTGAAATATAAATATTTGCTAATGAAACTTATCACAGTGATACAATATGTATCATTGGCTTACCAGGATTATCATTGTTTTGTTATGCTGCTCTACTCTCCTGTGTCAGTGTCTCTGTCTGCATCTTCTTGGGATTTCTGATCTTCTATTTTTATCTACAGGAGCACCTCAACCTTCCTTTAGTGTCTCACTCTCTTGCTGAACACATCCCTTGCGCTTTCTTTTCTTATGCCTTTCATGCTATATGCGCCAACTCCATGCCATGCACCATTCCTCTTCACTCTATTTCAGCTGCTGCACACTCCTCCTTCTACACTCTTGAATCCCACACAACAACAACAACCCATCTCTTCTTTGTTATGCATACTTATAGTCTCTTTGCACCTTCTACATGCTCTCTCCATGTGAAGTGCTCTGCCTGATCATCATCACATCTCTTCAGCTTCTCTGGCAATCACACAGAAGTCTCTTTGAGTCCTTTGGCATAAACCATCAGTGATTTCTAGCAGTTACACTGTGAAGTGCAACAGTAGTCCTTCGATCATATTCAAAATCACATGCACCATTGGATTGAATTCGTAGGATCTTGCGTTTATTTTGCATTTCGGTATTTCAGAATTTTGTGATTCCTATGGTTAAGGTTTCTTTACGCTTCACGTACCGATCCCCGAAACTCCGAAATGGTGCTTGGTTGCACTATCTCCTTCCTCCATCTTCCGTCGATGTGACCAATGTCTGTGACCACAGCCTACACCAAAAGGTGTTTTTGCATTTCGGCGATTCCTATTGTGAGGCATCTCGACTCTCCAAGTCGCGGTCCTCGAAACTCCGAAATGGAGCTTGCCACTTCAAACTTTTCCCTACAGCGCCTCGACGATGTGACCACCATTGGTGACCGAACGCTTATTCAACACTGCATTTCACAATTTTGCATTTCGGCACTTCGGGACTTCTATTGTGTGGCATCTCGACCTTCCAAGTCGCGATCTCTAAAACTCTGACATGGAGCTTAGTTGGACTAGCTTCGATCATTTTGGCATTTCATATTTCGGCATTTCGCGATTTCGCATGTTGCGAATTCTTGTTGCAAGGTATCTCGACTCTCCAAGTTGTGGTCCCCAAAATTCCAAAATGGAGCTTGTCGATTCAAGCTCTTCTCTACATCTCTTCGATCTCCAGATCAACGGTCCACAATCCGTGGTGATCAGATGGCTATCCTCTGCCCCAGAACTTCATCCTTCAGGACTTTGGGGGAGTGATGGAGTTAAAACTCCTGAAGCAAAAAAAAAATCCNGGTCTGTCTTGCGTCACTTGATGACGTGTCTTGACTCGAGTGGCTGCCACGTGTCACTCAGAATTTGTGAATTCCAGTGGCCTAAGTTGCCAAATCAACTTGACACTTGTCATTGTTTGATCATGCCACCTGTCATAGTATTCCACTTGTCCTTTCTGACGTGGTCTGCCACATACACTTCCTGCTTTCGGGATTTTGGCGTTTCGCATTTCGCGATTCCGGGACTGTTGATGATGAAGAGTCTTGACTCTTCCATCTCCCGGTATCCGAAACTCTGAAATGGAGTCGGATCAACTGTATTTCGGCATTTCACATTTCGCCTTTTCGGGACTCCTGTGGTGAAGAGTCTCGGTGCTTAACTCCTCCAACTCCCGGTATCCGAAGTTCCGATATGGAGTCTTTGACAATTCGCGATTTCACATTTCGCGACTTCGGGACTCCTGTAGTAAGAGTTCTTGACATTCCCAACTCCCGGTATCTGAAATCCCAGTATCCAAAATTGTCTCCTGCTTTTGGAATTTTGACGTTTCATATTTCACGATTCCGGGACTCCTGATGATGAAGAGTCTTGACTCTTCCACCTCCCGGTATCTGAAACTCCGAAATGGAGTTATTTCCCAGTCTGCGAAACTCTTGTTGATGTGCCTCTTTCGGGATTTCGGATTTCGCAACTCCGAGACTCTTGTGTTGAAGAGTCTCAACTCTTGACTTCTCAATCTCCTGGTATCCGAAACTCCGAAATGAAGTTTACGCTTCTAATCTTTCCATGCAGTTATCCCTGCACTGCTGATCTTCCTTGCCTGCTTGTTTGCTATCAAATAAACAAGCACAGTCTTGCACTCTTCGTGCACCTCTGCACTATCTCTTCTAAGCTTACGTTGTCCCTATTTTTCCCTTGCTGCATACTCTGATCTTGCCATCAATGACAAGCACACCTGCTTGATAAACATGCCAACAATATCCCCCTTTGGCATTGATGGCAACCCTGAATGACTGCGCTAATTTGTTTGGACCTCCCACTGTAGCATCCAGTCTGAACCTCTCCTTTTCTCCCCCTTTGACATCAATTTCAAAGAAAACATGCTCCCCCTGAGCTGTTGCAATAATTTTAGGAGGTATCAGATATTCAATCAATATAAAACTCCCCCTAACAGGATGGACTCTCTTAGGTGTGAGACTGGATGATACTCAACTTCTGTTTGAGATATTCAAATGGTGTCTTGGCTAGGGGTTTAGTAAAGATGTCTGCAATTTGTTCTGTGGTTGGAATGTAATGGACCTGAACAACCTGATTGGTGACCTGCTCTCTCAGAAAATGGTATTTTATGGGAATATGCTTGGTCTTAGAGTGGAATACAAGATTCTTGGACACACTGATGGCACTAGTGTTATCACAATGAATTGGGATCGATGCAACGTATTTTACCTCCAAGTCTGCAAGTGTCTGAATCATCCATAATACCCGAGTGCAATAGGTAGCAGCAACAATGTACTCTGACTCTGTAGTTTATAAAGAAATGGAACGTTTCTTTTTACTCAACCATGCTACTAGATAATCTCCTAAGAAAAATGCACCTCCACTCATGCTTTTCCTTTCATCCATGCAATTAGCCCAATCAACATCTGAGTAGGTTGATAATTGAAAATTGTGATTCTTAGGATACCATAGGCCATAGTTCATTGTTTCTTTCAAATATCTGAATATCCTTTTGACAGCTAACAAAGGACTCTGTTTAGGTGTAGACTGATATCTTCCTACCATTCCAACAACATGCATTATGTCTGGGGGAGATGCTATGATATACAGCAGGCTGCCTATCATTGACCTATATGAACTTTGATCAATGTCAAGTGAGTCATCATCCTTGCTTAATTTGCATCTAGTAACCATAG
>SNQJ01S0135132.1:39180-64766 GCA_010110895.2 Picea sitchensis
ATTGAACAGAGGGGCCTTATTAGTTGAATTTCCTTCATGGCTTGACATGTTTAAGCTCTAGGATCTACCCTTAGATAAAAGGGGCCAGCTTTGATACCAATTGTTGGACAACTGAGAGGGGGGGTGAATCAGTTGTTACCGTTCTTAAACAATTATGCTTATTTTAAACTCTTTACAAAGCACTCAATGATAATCAAAATAATGTAAGGAGATAAGGAAAAGCACATTCAACATCAGTCACACATATGAGATACACAGAGACAAATACTTCCCGAGGAAACCCATAAGGGGTAAAAACCTCTTCTTCTTTATATGATAAGTAATCTTTACATTCTTTACATTATCATACATATGAGCACCAACTCATAATGAGACTGCAACCTCTGTTTTGCAAGCTGCTACTTGCTGAGAGCACCAACTCTCTGGTTTCTCTAGCACCAACTAGAAGGAAGCACCAACTCCCTGGTTTCTCTAGCACCAACTAGAGGGAAGCACCTACTCCCCAAGTGTTCTAGAACCAACTGGATGGAAGCACCAACTTCCAATCATACATGCACCAACCTGTAAACTAGATAACAACAGTTCTCCCTTGCACCACCCTGCCACCCTGGTTTCTCTGGTTGCAACTAGATGGAATCTACAACTCCCTTTGTTCAAGGACACACTTGAACCTCTGAGGACAATAGTCCTCCCTACCACCCTGAAATATAAATCTTTTCTAATGAAACTTATCACAGTGATACAATATTTATCATTGGCTTACCAGGCTTATCATTGTTCTGCTATGCTTCTCTGCTCTCCTGTGTCAGTGTCTCTCTATCTACATCTTCTTGGGATTTCTAATCTTCTATTTTTCTCTATAGGAGCACCTCAACCTTCCTTTAGTGTCTTACTGTCTTGCTTCACACATCCCTTGCACTTTATTTGCTTATGCCTTTCATGTTATGTGCAACAACTCCATGCCATGCACCATTCCTCTTCACTCTATTTCAGCTACTGCACACTCCTCCTTCTACACTCCTGAATCCCGCACAACAACAACAACCCATCTCTTCTTTGTTCTGCATACTTATAGTCTTTGTGCACCTTTTGCATGCTCTCTCCATTTCAAGTGCTTTGCCTGATCATCATCATAGCTCTTCAGCTTCTCTGGCAGTTAGATCTATCTGTCAATTGCCTCTACGAACAATCTTCATTCCACTGGCAGATTCCTTGAGACTCTTCAGCTTCTCTGGAAATCACACAGAATTCTCTTCAAGTCGTCTGGCAGAAACCATCAATGATTTCTAGCAGTTACACTGTGAAGTGCAACAGTTTCCCTCTGATCACATTCAAAATCGCCTGCACCGTTGGATTGAATCTGTTGGATTGAATCCGTAGGATCTTGCGTTTCTTTCGCATTTCGATATTTTAGAATTTTGCGATTCCTGTGGTTAAGGTTTCTTTACGCTTCACGTATCGATCCCCAAAACTCCGAAATGGTGCTTGGTTGCACTAGCTCCTTCCTCCATCTTCCATTAATGTGACCAATGTCTGTGACCACAACCTACACCAAAAGGTGTTTTCGCATTTTGGTGATTCCTGTTGCGAGGCATCTCGACTCTCGAAGTCGCGGTCCCCGAAACTCCGAAATGGAGCTTGCCGCTTCAAACTTTTCCCTACAGATCTTCAACGATGTGACCACCATCAGTGACCAAGCGCTTATTCAACACTGCATTTCGCAATTTCGCGTTTCGACACTTCGGGACTTCTATTGTGTGGCATCTCGACTCTCCAAGTCGTAATCTCTGAAACTCCGACATGGAGCTTAGCTGGACTAGCTTCGATCATTTCGACATTTCGTATTTCACGATTTCGCATGTCGCGAATTCTAGTTGCAAGGTATCTCGACTCTCCAAGTTGTGGTCCCTGAAATTTTGAAATGGAGCTTGCCGATTCGAGCTCTTCTCTACAACTCTTCGATCTCCAGATCAATGGTCCACAATCCATGGTGATCAGACGGCTATCCTCTGCCCCAGAACTTCATCCTTTGGAACTTTGGTGGAGTGATGGAGTTAAAACTCCCGAAAGCAAAAAAAAACTCCCGAAGTGAGGTCAGTCTTGCATCACTCGATGGCGTGTCGTGACCCGAGTGGCTGCCACGTGTCACTCAGAATTTGTGAATTCCAGTGGCATGAATTACCAAATCAACTTGACCCTTGTCGTTGTCTGATCATGCCATGTTTCATAGTCTTCCACCTGTGCTTTCTGATGTGGTCTGCCACATACACTTCCTTCTTCCGGGATTTCGGCGTTTCGCATTTCGCGATTCCGGGACTCCTGATGATGAAGAGTCTTGACTCTTCCATCTCTCGGTATCTGAAACTCCGAAATGAAGTCGGATCAACTGTATTTTGGCATTTTGCATTTCACCTTTTCAAGACTCCTGTGGTGAAGAGTCTCAGCGCTTAACTCCTCCAACTCCCGTTATCCAAAGTTCTGATATGGAGTCTTTGAAAATTCGTGATTTTGGGTTTTGCAAATTTGGGACTCATGTAGTAAGAGTTCTTAACATTCCCAACTCCCGTTTTCCGAAATCCTGGTATCCGAAAATGTCTCCTTCTTTTGGGATTTTGGCGTTTCGTATTTTGCGATTCCAGGACTCCTGATGATGAAGAGTCTTGACTCTTCCACCTCCCGGTATCCGAAACTCCGAAATGGAGTTATTTCCCGGTCTGCAAAACTCTTGTTGATGTGCCTCTTTCGAGATTTCGGGATTCCATATTTCACAACTCTGGGACTCTTGTGTTGAAGAGTCTCAACTCTTGACTTCTCGATCTCCCAGTATCCGAAACTTTGAAATGAAGTTTACGCTTTTGATCTTTGCATGTAGTTATCCCTGCGCTGTTGATCTTCCTTGCCTGCTTGTTTTTTATGAAATAAACAAGCACAGTCTTGCACTCTTCGTGCACCTCTACACTATCTCTTCTGAGCTTACGTTGTCCCTATTTTTCCATTACTGCATACTCTGATCTTTCCATCAATGACAAGCACACCTGCCTGATAAACATGCCAACAGGAAGGATAGAACATCCGAAAACCCTGATATAGGAGAAGTTCTCCTCAATAAACCAATCGGCAACCACCTTGAGATTTCCTATGATCGACTCTGAAATACGGGGGGGGGTGCACAACCATACAACATATGATGCACTGGTATCACCATGAAATGAAAAATTTCATAAAAAGAATCCTTAACATTTTCTTCCCACATCTTAGAATGATATTGATGAATTGGTTCAGTGCAGGTTGGGTTCCAACTCCAATTCATCAAAGGGAAAGGAGTCATGAAACATATAGCGTCCATGATATATGCCGACATATAAAAGGCTATTGGTCGTCCATTGGATCTCGCGGTTTGATACTCCATAACATCCTTAGCTAGGTTATCTGATAGAATTTTGTTCCAGTTGAAGCTATAGCCTTCGGGTGCTTCATGTAAAAGGGGCACCCATTCTGCATGGAAATGGGTAGGACTTTTCTTACCGAAAAGTCTACATAACATCATAGCCACATAAACCATGTACTCATTCAAAGAGGTTGTGTCATAAATGTTATGGGTATCGGCCCTGGATTTTGGTGGGTGTCTCCATCAGTCTTTGATTATGCCGGGGTATGTTTGGTCTGCCTCTGTGCATTCTTTCCTTTGAAATTCACTTACAAATTCTTTATTATAAATATGTTTAGAATTGGGAGACAGTTTGTACATTACTTGTATATGCTCCGGTCTGAAAGAGCCGACAATGACCCCTCGGCTATCTGAAATGCTTCTTGTCTACATGTTTGTCCTCTCTAAAGCCCTGTAAGTTTAAAACCTCTGAAGTAAAGCAATGCATATAGATTCTTAAGCAAAAAAAAATTTAATCAGTGGTTCATACACAGAGTACACAAAGATTTTATACTGGAAACCCTCAACCGGGAAAACCTTTCTTATATTCATTATATCGAATTTCACCATTCACCATACAATATATGTACAATGTTTTTAGGTATTTCATATATACCAAAACCCTAATCCCTTAATCTGAGATTAATTTACAAAACTATTAAAAATAGAAAAATCCGCTAAAAATAGAAAAAAACCGCCAAAAAAAATAATTTCGGGGCGCTGCCCCAAACCCTGTCGGCCCTAGGCTACTGCCCCTTGCCAAAATCTACGCGTAACCAGGGGGGGGCATACCTGCCCCCCCACTGGGACCCCCCTAAGAAAGTGCCAGGCGCACACGACACAAAGAGCACTACTAGAGGGATCGTCAGACGCAGTTGTCATATCTGACACGCCCACACACACATGCAAAGAATATAACACATACCCAACAAGCCCAACTGATCATATCATTGTATCTCATGATTCGTGGGCGCGCAACTACTTTGTGAATTTTAGAATCTGCTATGTCCCGGAGTTTGCTTTCAGAATCATCAGGAAAATTCTTGATTTCGTAGTCGAGGGTTTCGGAAATTTGCCTCCAGGATTTGATAGAATCAATGGCATGCAGTGTAGTATCAAACACAACATCTCCTTCTGGGCTAGAGATTTCAACTGCTTCTTCACTTTTCTTAGGTTCCTTTCTAGGTTCCATAATGTTCATGTTTAGAACGAATTCCTGTCGCAGAGAAAAATGCGTAAGCTTACTAAATGCAATTTACTTCTAAATTTAAACGATAAGAATGAAATTCGAAAAACCAAACCTCGATTAACCTTTAACTCTTCTTATGACAGATGTACTGAGATAGGTGGTAAAAATTTAATGTTTTAATGGTGGACATATGCCCAGAGATACGCAGTTAAGTTAAAAATATCTCTATTCGTCCATTACAAATATTACTGTATATCGACAATTTAAAACTGGATTTTCGAAAATACTTCTTTCAACAAATCCTGAAATGCGAAATGCGAAAAGTAGTTTAGGCATCATTAATCCTATTTTAAAATAACTTAATTTAGTTTTAGACTTGGTCTATGAATCGTGATTTTGCATTTCAAAGTTTCGGGGATCCAGTCTCCATAAAATATGTCATATGCAAACCCCGAATCATGAAATTACGATATGATTAGTTTAGGTGCTAATTACTTGTATTAATGCCTTAATCAAAATGAGGTTAGTAATTAATTTCTTCTTTTCAGAAAATCGGGGATCGGGAGTTCAAGGGCTGACATTTTGAAAACATTTTGATACAAGTAAACCTGAATCGCGAAAGACTAATGAATTGTTGATTGAGATTAAGGGTTTAATTAATCACGATTATAGGGTAATTTATGAAACGCGCATTGGGACTTATAACTCCTATTTTTTTTTTTTATTACTTTAATATAAAGCCTTTTCGGGATTTTGGCACCGGGGTTCTGGAGTTGTTAGTTATGAAATCATGCTTTTGTGAAAGGCTGAATCCCAAAACCTGAAAAATCGAAAGACTTTTGACACTTTTTAGGACTAAGGGCGGCTCCATGACTAGAAAAAAGAAAAACTTCAGGTTTAAAGGGAAAAAATTAAACTTTGTATCAACACCCCACACAAAATTTTCCTTACCACCACCCTTGGTTGCTTAGATGAGGTCCCATGCAATATGGGAGAATCCCAACACGAACCTATGATAGAAATTGGCAAGGCCTAAAAATCTTCGAAGCTTAGTGAGTGTGGTTGGGGCTAGCCAGTAACGGATGACCTGGATCTTGGTTGGATACACATGCACACCATGCTTATAAACAATGTTTCCTAGGTACTGGACCATGTCCATGCCGAAGGAGGATTTTTCCAAGTTGGCATATAGCTTGTGCGACCACATAGTGTGCAGAACCTACTGAATATGTTGCAAGTGTTCGACCAATGTCTTATTGTAGATGAGGATGTCATCCATATACACCACTACAAAATAATTGGTGAAAGGCCGCAAGATATCGTCCATCATCCACATGAAAGTTGTTGGTGCATTTTTTAAACCAACGGGCATAACCAACCATTCAAAAAGAACTTCTTTTGACTTGAAGGAAGTCTTCCATACATCTGTCTGCTATATTGGGACATGATGGTAGCCATAATTCAGATCAATCTTACTAAATTATTTGCCCCCCTTGAGCTGATCAAGGAGATCGTTGATTTGGGGAATCAGATATCGGTTCCGGGCTGTAATTTTATTTAGGGCTCGATAATCAATGCAAAGTCGCCACATCCAGTATTTCTTTTGCACAAACCTGATTGGGCTTCCACAAGGTGATGAAATGGGTCGGATGTTCCCCTTGTGGAGAAATTCTTGGATTTGACGCTTGATCTCCTCATTTTCTAATAGAGAATGGCGATAGACTGGCCTATTAGGGGTCATATCGATGGAATGCTTGACCTGAAAGTTCAGAGGTAGCCCAATAGGTGAGGAGAATATGTTTTTGTATTCTTCCACGACCTTATCCACTTGCTTCTGCTGAGTGGAGAGGTCGACCGTGGAGGCCATGGATGTGGCTATAATCTTTCTCTCACTCTGAGAGCGAATCACGAAGAAGATAAACTTCCCAATCTGAGAGATGACCTACCTACATTGCTTGGTAGAGATAAAGGAAATGGCACTAGGTGGGACTACCTCGGGTATCCTGCATAATTTCCTTTCCAAAGTAATAATAACACTGTGAGGCCTAGACTCATATAAAACATGACATTTCCATAAATAAGTTTGGCCCAAAAGAACATCATAAACTTCAAGGGGAGAAATATCACACAATACCTGATCTTTGAAGGGCTTGATGACGTAGGATAGGTGACACTGTTGGATGACACAAAGATCGCTTCTTTGGCGGAGCCATTTGATGGTGTAGGTTTGCGGGTGCAGCGTTGTTGGCAGGGCCAACCCCTTGACAACCTCTGCTGATATGAGGTTCTTTTGGCTACCGCTATCAACAATGAAGTGCAGCGGGGTGCCTTTCACCCACATCTTTGAATGAAAGAGGCGCTCACCTTCCTATGGCTCATCAAGTTCACCAGGATGGATCTTGGTGGTAGAAACGGTGGCACTGGGTTCCACGTCAATGATCTGTCTCCCCTTTTTTGGTTCTAACTCAAAGCCAAAACCTACATTTGATTAAGAGGATTTCACCTCAGCCACAAATGATTTCTTTGAGAGGCAATCAACAATGTTATGCGAGGGGATCTTATGGAAGTCACACCACTTCCCAATATCTTTCTTCATTTTTCCATTGTCCTTCTTTGTTTACGGATTAGACTGGTTGTCCTGAGGCTGTCCATATTTTCTCTGCTCTTTTTCTGTAGGTTGGGGCTGCCCTTGCCTTTCTTTTTTTGTGAGGGGTTTCTAGACCCAAACTGTCGTGTTTTTTGTTTAAGATTATGCTTGATTTTGACACATATCGATAGGCCACACCCAAGAAAGAGATGTCCATAAACTCCATTTCGGCCTAGATGTATCTATGTAGACCACCGCAATACTTGAGCACCATATGTCGCTCATAATATTTGATACCTAGCTTGATGCGCAAGGTATGGAAGATATTTGTGAACTTTGGCATTGCTTGGTACCTTTCCTGCCGCAATGTGGCCCATTTTGTATACAGGTTATCATAAATTCCAACAAGGTATTATTGTTTCTTAATATCATCCTCGAAGGACTCCTAGGTGAGTGCAACTGAAAATAATGAGGGTTCCTCTGTTTCCTTTTTATCATAGACATTCTCCCACCAATATTTAACATGGGGGATGAATTTGAAGAGCACAAAAGTAATCTTTTCTCTATTCGAAAAGTTATGGACATAAAAATACCCTTCTAGAAGATTCAACCATTTGTATACAACATCTGCGTCTATATGACCTTCAAATATAGGAATATCAAAGTTGATATGTACCTTTAAGGGGGCGGCGCCTCCGCTCAAGGAAGATCCTTCTCCTGTTGGTAGCCGTCGAAGGATTTGTGCAAAACTATCCATCATCTTGTTCCTCTATTGCGCGAGGGATTCCTCGAGCAATAGTTTGAAAGGATCTCTTGTCCCTTCATATTTATTTTCTACCACCATGGAAGGTCGCTTGGGTGTGAGAGATCCTTTTTCCTCAATAGAAACAAGATCGATACCTAGCTCTTTGTAACCTGACCTCGTCGGGGACATGCATTAAGAATGACAACGAGCAGACCACTCTGATACCACTAATTTGGATTTTATGATCAAAATGAA
Source organism: Picea sitchensis (assembly GCA_010110895.2). Lineage (NCBI taxonomy): Eukaryota > Viridiplantae > Streptophyta > Pinopsida > Pinales > Pinaceae > Picea > Picea sitchensis. The sequence continues at coordinate 47,384 of SNQJ01S0135132.1, forward strand.
GTGAATACAGATCTATATTATTAACACATAAATTCAATGAAAAATAATAGAGATATAGTAAAACTTGTCTTATATTAATAAAGAAATATGTTGAAACTGTAAAATGCAGACATAAACAAGCTTGCTAGAATGGTGGTGGCTTATCTATGAGAAGAGATGTGACAGTTTTACTCATTCACAAAAAGATGAGTATAATGTTCATTCGCAAGAAGATGAGTATAATGAGGCTCTGAAAGTATTTTTACAATAAACATGAATTTCAAAACCCTAGACATCCAAAAACCTAACCCTAGGAGATGAAGCGCCAAAAGTCATGTGGGCCCCGTTGGGGTAAGTTGGTACATCAACTTCCCAGGGTCGTAACTTTTGCATACGATCTCTGTTTTAGGTGATTGATAGCCTGTTGGAAAGGTCTATCTCAGGAATACACATTGTGCCATCAAAATTTGAATGTTTCTACAATTTGTTTGTGGCGATCCCTAAAAACGTTGTTTAGGGCCTCAAAACGGTCGCGGAAGTTTAGGACCCAAAAACTAGGAAAAACTGTCAAACTTAAAAAATGCCAAGATGAGCCAGTTGGAATAGGTGGGTGGCCACCGATATCCACCTGGACCAGTTAGATCATGGGGAATAATTCGAGAGTGATGTGATCTGTTTATTTGAGGATCCATTGGGAACCTTTCTCGACCGTCTGATTAACTAGTGGAAGGACAACATAATTACTTCAACGAAGTCTTACTCCGAGAAATGTAAGGTACAAAGGGTGAAAACATCTCAAAGTGTCGAAGGCCGAAGTACATGGTGAGGAAGTCCGGGACTTTGGGCCTCTAAGAGATTTGAGATGTTGGTGCAGAAGCTTAATGGTGAAACGTTGAAGGATGGAGTACATGGCGAGATTTCTAAAACTTTAGAACTCCGTGATTCCGAGAAAAACTCAAGGATGTAGGAAGGTGGTTTAAATGCCGAAACATCGAAGTTTCCCATGTTGAAGTGTCCAACTCTGATTGGACGAGCCTGCATACAATATGGTGATGCAGCGTGCCTGGATGGTTCCACTTGGCGATGTGGGATTTTTCGTGAGTTAAGTGTGGGACCCCCTTATCAAGTTTAAGCTATGTGTTAAGCATAGATGAATCCTAGTCGTCAGATCCATGGGTGGATAGAATATCCACCATAGATTCCAGGATCAAAAGAGTCTTTCGGGCTCCAGAGCTTTGGGGAAGTTTATAAATTTGTACCAAAATATCAAAGGGGTCGAAGGCCTGTTAGCCACGAAGGTCCGAGATATATCCCCTGCTACCGCCCCTTTAGTGGCCATGTCATCCCTAGAGGATGATGACTGTGATCATGCCATTTACAGGTAGTATGGTACAATTGAGGTGGATCCACATGGGTGCCACATGGCCTTTGACCAATGATACCCCGAGAAGTTCATGGGGCCATAAGTTTCGACTCATAACTTGGTTTTGGATGAGTTTATAGTCATTGGAAATATCTAGAAGAGTAGAAGGCAATGGTTCCTTTATTCGAGGAACTTAGAGAAGTTGTAGGAAGGAAAAATTTGTATACCCCATCCCTTAAAAGGGTACTTAAGGGTTGGGTGTGTGACATAGTGGTATTAGAGAAGACAACAATACTTGGCCTGCTTGGGCTCACAAAAGAGTCAAATAACGTTTTTTCTTAAGAAAACTTTAAGGGGGAGTGCACCCTACCCTGACCTATCTAACATAACAATATTTAAACACTAGGCCTGTATGGGCCAAAAATCATCCATGGGATTGGTATGACAAGGCAAAGACAAGCCTATTATAAAAGTTCCCCTGCATTGGAGTAGTTTATCTGTTATCTGCACAAGCCCCTTGGTTGAGGTTTCCTTTTGGAAAATTCTTACAACAAAAAAAAAGTTACAGGTGGATGTACATTAGACGGAGCATATTGTTGATTTGGTAGAATGATAGCTACTCCAACATGAGTGGGATTATGTTGATAGGCACTAATAGAAAGACTTATATGTGAATGGACTGAAGAGGTGGCAAGGTTTCCTACAAAAGAGGGCAATTGGAGCCTTTGGAAACCTTGGTGATTGTTTATTTGAGGGGTAAAACCCTTACAGAAAAAATCCTCATGGTTAAAGGAAATGAACATGAAGTGATAGGATCCTTGGAAATAATAAATTGATTCTTTGATAAAAGAGATTAAACCCTGTATGTATAACCCCTCATGACTAGGGGACTGATGGGAAATTGTAAGGTCAATTTACTTGACCTATAATGAATGAAATTGTTGCTGGAATAACCCAGTTAAGCAAGTAAAAAGGAGCCCTGTGGACTGAGAATAACCTTCATGGAAGAAGCAATGAAGTGACATGAGCAAGTTCAAAAGATCATGATTGTGCTAAGGGAGTGTGTATCCCTATTAACTTAAGGGTGTGTCTATGCAAGAGGTAAGCAAGTGGAATGGATCTGCATTGTAGGCATAAGATAAATACTTGGTGCACGAGGATATGTTGAAATGCATATGGAAAATATTGAGCACACACACACACACACACATACTTATTATGGTGTGTCATTGGATATAAAATAAGGTGAGGTCATAGATCTTATGGTTAGTGATGATCAGATTATAGCAACATAGATAAAATGATTAATGAAATGTTGATCCTGAATGTGGCAAAGGAAGTGTTGGAGCACTTCTAGATGACCAATGGGTCAGGTTGACATCCAGAGGTGGATGGTATCCATATAAGTATGACTTGGTATGCTCAAGTAGTAGTGAGAGGGAATCTAAAAAAAGGGATTCCCATGATAAAAAAGTCTGTTAATAAAAAATGGTTTGAGGCATGAAAAGAAGCTTGATAAGTTGTCTTGTTGCCTTGGGAACTGTTGGAATTGTCGAGATGTTATTTTTGGGTTGTTGAATAATTTATAGTAGTTGAGGCAAGAATGCCTTCTTGTTGGTTGTTGTCATATGGAAAGGGGGACATAGTTATGATTATGTCCATTAAAATTGCAATGTGAATATCATGTGAATGAATGCAAGCTCTCAACATAGATGGAAGCTCAGTGTCTAGTATCTCTAGGAGTCTTATCATAAGAATGGCAATAAGATCCTTGGGAGAAGGATCTGGAAGTCTGATATGCCCATGTGTACGAATGGATTGGAAAAGGTGCAATCAATGAGCTTGCATGATGACTGCTTAGCTATGTTTGTATATGCTTGAGTGCATGGATTTAATGCATTGTAAGGTTTCTTGGTATGAAGACTGATATTAATACCAAATGGATAGGAATGGATGATATTAAATGTGCAAGTGATGCACATGTATTATGTATGAGTATATGTATACTAAATGCATGATGTTATTGCATGAATGAGTGAAATATTGCACTTTCCAAGATTGAATGAATACCATGGATGCATGGTTGACCCTATTCTAAAGAGACATGAAAGTTTTGTTTTGAATGGCAACTTGAGGGGAATGTGTTCCATTCCCTCAAGAAAGGCTAGTATAAATTGATGGAAGAGTAAATGAGCAAGGATGCTTCGTTGTCATGATAAAATGCAACCTAATTTGGCCTTAAAGGCTGGATCTAAATGGTCATGAACAATCATGAACCAACTAAATTTCAATTGATATAGAAAAGAAAACTGTAAGTGTGTCTATAGTAGACACAGAGTATGTTGAAGCATGTAGTAAGAGTGTTGTGCATGGAAACACAATGGGATAATGTGCATATGTAATTCAGAATGCATCATAAGAATGCAAGTTTATATTCCTTATGGAATATTTGGTAAACAATTGAAATGATAAATCTAAAGTTGAATCAAGGTTGAGGCCATAAAAGATAGTGATGGATATACAATAAGGAAGTTGCATGTTGAAGGAGTTTCCTGTGGAGGAACTGTGTAAAGACTCTACTAGGAGAACAAAGTCACAACCATAATGACTGCTAAGAATTGGGCAGTGGGCTGCAAGCATGTATATATATATATATATATATATATATATAAGAATCATGGATTGCATTCTATAATATAATGCATGAATGGAAGACTAACAAATGAACATTGAACACTCTGATAACTAAATGGTAATGTGCATGAATCACATGTTCATAATTCATTGTGAACAAAAATATTGTTGTTGTAGCATGTTGATTTATCCAAGAAGGTTAAGGTGAACCTAACCAATACTATTCAAGGAAAAGAGTAGGGATATCCCAACATGGAGTAGATTGCATAAGCCAAGAAGGATAAAAGGAGGAATACATTTCTCACTTTAAAATCTGATTTGCTTAACAAAGTTATGAATCTCAAAAAGGAACAACTATGAAAGCACAGGAAAATAAATAAATAAGTATGTTTGAATGAATAGGTTTGGTTAAGCCATGTTAAGTAAAGGCAGTGAGGTCTTGGAAAATAACTTTGTTGGACTGAAAGTCTAGGGATGTGTAGAAGGATTTGGACAAGGGAAGAGTTCCTTGACTCCTTCCTTGTCGTTTATTGTATTTCTCTGGTACGAGAGATTGATTTACTAATGCAGGTAAGTGCTTTGGCATAAGGATGTTGATAGTTGTATGAATACAACTGGAAATTGGATTGTGATTGCACTAGCTAACACATTAAGGAGTAATGTGGCAGAGTGCATAGAGATATGTTGGGGCATATATGAAAATGTTTTATTGATTTAAATGCTATGATACATGCATGTTTATTTTACACGACGACTAATATATTTGTGATGCATGTCATGTGTAGAAATAAATTGGAACTGTTGGGAAAGACAATTACCAGTAATGGAAAACCTCAAGCAAAGGATGAATACAAGAAGGTTGTTGTTGAAATTTGTTGAAGGGACTTTAAAAGTCTCCATAAATCACCACTGATGAGGTAATCTTAGAGAGGGTGTTGGCAGCTAGAACAGGTATAAAAGTGTTCATCCATGTGTGGCATAAGGTATGAAGGGATTTGATGAGAGTCCCCTCTAAAGTATTTTATTATCTACATGGTATGAAGATAATTTTAAGTGATTTTTGTATTCCATTGATACCCAAGCAGAGTATGATTCAATAAAGAAGATAACCTTAATGATATATGTATGAACCTTTGGTAATCAAGGATAATTTATAATCCTTGCAAGAAAATTCATGAATAAGTAGTGTCATCGGTACATTGACCAATCAAGAGTGATTGGGAACAAAAGTGCTCATAGGAAGAACATTAAATTGAATGCAATAAGAAAATGAATGCTTGCATAAGAGGGTAGACGATGGATTTGTTGTTAGGGAAGGGGGACCAATGAGTGTTGATACCCTGGTTACCAATGAAGGAAGAATGCATTCATGTGGAAATTTTAGTTTCATATATGTCGATTTGAGATCATGATCAACTGAAGCAAGGAAAACATAGTCCTGCTATAAAAATACATATGTATAAAGGAACCATGTGGTAAAAGGTTGGTTGAGTTCCAACCCACAAAGGAAAAGTGCCAAATGTGAAAAATAACAATCTGAAAATCAATGCAAGGGGGCATTGTGTGTGAATGTGACCATGGGAAATGACACATTGATTAAATTCATTTTATGTTTGATTGCATGTTAAAAGGACATCGATGCTAAAGTAAAGCATGAGTAAGGAATGATATTTCCTTTTTGAGTAAAGGAATTTGATTGTTAGTATGCACAGTTTTGACATTGTTTGTGAGCCACTGCAAGTATGCAATGAAAATATAATGTGCACGAGAACTAACAATTGTTTGGCCGATTGAAGTTGAAATTGTAGGAAGAAGAGTCTTGGATATGGTAGTGTTGTAAGCCCGTAAGGAAGACCAATTGCATATTGAGCCAAATTTCTATGGGAAGGAAAATCCCATACTTGTGAATTTGGTTCCTGTGTGGAACAGATCTGAAAAATAAAATGTGGAATTTGGAAATCTGTGGGTGAAAGATTTGCAAGAAAATTCTAAATTGGAATTGATGATAATGTCTCACAAAATTTCTTTATACATGTGATACAGGTAAGATGAAAATGATATGTCTAGGGAGGACAAATAAATATTGTCAAAGCTAGAAAGGATGGAAAAAGGCTACTGTTGAGACATGAGAACCCTGTGGTAAGCCATGATATCCCTAGATTATGTTGTTTTGTGATAACACAAGCTAGAGGGATGCCTCGACAAAGTGAGTTTGAGGGACGCCTTGACTGTAAGAATCGATAGAGTCTCTAGAAATACTCTTGTGCGAGAAACCCTTGTCAAGGCAAGATGGGTCGCCTGAGGAACTATATAACAAAGAAGGGGATGCCTGATTGTGGGTCTGGAGGATGAGTGACCATAAGGAAGAGGAGAGTTTGATAATTCTGGTAAACTATTGATTGGAATCATGCACACAAGGGGTATGTCAAGGAAAATAGTGAGCCAAGTTAATGAGACAACCATATGGATGCAGATCCATGAACTGTACAAATAAGTATTGTGCTGGATTATGAATATTTCCTCTTAAATTATGAACAATAATAAAATGGTTATGCACAAAATTGTGAATTGACATGCTTTCTATTAGAAATGTTGTAGGAATACGATGAATGTTGAGGATCTGGAAAAGGGCCACATTATGAGGGAAAATAACAAGGTAATGCTAAAGCAACTGAATGACAAAGGCATGACAAGTTTTACCAAGAAAGAACAACGAGAACGATGTTCCTTTGAAGGGGAGGGGATTGTAATACCCCTGTTTCCCCTAGCTTGTAATTAATAATTACTTATGATTACCATGCAATGACATGAGAACAATGTAACTATATTATTGCTTAGATTTCCAACAACTGACTGTGGGGGTTAAGCCTTGAAGTATTAGCCATGATACCACTAGAGGAAAGAGTGAGGAAACTTGTAGAGAGGGTTCATCATGCCAAGATGACCTAATCCTCTTTCCTGAAATATTTGATCTGGAATAATAAGCGTCATCCTGAACCCAAGGAAAAATGAGTTAATGAGAAAAGGACTGGTGGTTGAACCACCAACTACCCCAATGAATGGAAGCATGGAGGGCCTGGCTGAGAAGACATAAAACTGTCAGCCCTAAGTACCACATAGTGCAGTCTTTTTGCAAGCCCAGATTGACCCAAGTTCCTTGTGGTAGAAGGAATAGGATAGGTCCATAACCTCCCTTGGGGGGGGGGAGGCGTGCAAGAGAATACAAAGAGGCAGAAAGCAAAAGAGAGTTGTGTCAAAGAGGAGAAAAAAATCCGAGAAGAAGAAGAGACAAAAAAATGGGTTTGAGGACCATTCAGAAGGAAGAAGAGTGTGTGAGGCTCTCTAGTTCAGAAGAAGAACTAAAAAATTAAGTTGTTCTGGTTACATGAGATACTGGACAGTGTTTTCTAATCAAGATGATAAATGGAGCTGCGTGATTGAGTGAGCAAACACAGAATGCTTCCTTGCTTGGTGGACAAAAAAACTGGACTGCTATCTTCCTGTGGGAAAAAGGAGAGTGACCTCCATGATTTTGCAAAAGGCCTGACGAAAAGAGAGAATTCTCTGGTGGTATCATGGCTTGGCACGGGGGTGGCCAGAGTGCTAAGAGTGAATTCCTCTGAGATTACAGTTGGGTGGAAAGGAGAACACCCATAATCAGTTTGGTAGCTCTAACTTACAACACAGATAATTATTTTCACATATTTTGTGTAATTGAATTGAAATGCGTGATTGGACATCTGTGATTATGTTAGAGATGTGCATTGCATGATTAATGGTGGTAATGCTTGTTTTCATTCGTGAACTCCTGCATTCGAGAAATTGTAGGACGATAAGTTTGGTGCATGCCTTGCATAGTTGCATATAATTATCTTGTTGAATGGTAAAAATAGTAACTTTGATGGCCTCGTGTCCCGATAAGTGTGAAGTAGAATTCAAATATCACATTATGTTAATGAATTTCTGTTTAATCCTTTTTGGCAAGGGAGGACTGTTAGTAATGGCCTTTAAACAAATTTGGGGTAGAAAACGAGTGAACCCTGTCTAAATCTATATATGTGCTAATCCTCCAAAAGACTATCCAAGGATAAAATCTGTGAATACAGAGTCAGGACAGACTCTATAAGACTATTTTGTACTCGTCCATCCCTTAAAATCCATTTTCCTGTTATAGAATTTGAGTCCTATAAATGGAAGGTTCTTCCTTCAAACCATTCTCCCAAGTAACTGTAGGATCGAGTCCATGGACTTAACCAAATCTTTGGTAAGATTTAAGAGTGTATCCCTCTAGGGCTTGTCAAATTTCCATATGACTAGGGTCCTGGAACCCTGAGCTATGCTCAAAGGGAGCTAAGACTTATGAGGTTCGGGACTTTGGAGGTCTGAAGGTCCAGGATGTTAGAACCTCAAAACACTATAATCCTGCTTAAGGCAACCTGTTGATACGGTTTCCAGAGAGTTTGACCGACAATTGGAGGTTTCTTATCCTCTATCGCAGGATCGACCTTATCGTTAAACCTTGACCAAGTTTTCAACCATGAAGTAATACAAGTCGTCGATCTAATAACTTTCAGGATCTTTCCTAACCGTTGGATATATGCTATGGTCAAATTTGGTATTGACCCACTTCATGAGTAAAAAGGTGTCAAATGGTTGGAATCCCCAAATGTCGAAGTCACGAAGTAACGTGGGCCGTAGATCTAAGGATCCTTCAGGACCCTTCTCGACCGTTAGATCAAGTATAGTGGAAGGATAGAGTAATTTGTATCATTAAATAACAATAATATGTCATCCCCACTTTATGACCTCTCCAGTAGGTAACCCTTCGGGGAATTATTGGGTTAAGGACTATAAGGGACATGAAGCCGCGAAATCGTTTAGTGAAAAATCCCCATCAACCATTAGATCGCGGGGAATAATTCAGGAGCAATGTGATTTGTTGATCTAAGGATTCGTTGGGAACCTTTCTCAATCATCTGATCAACCAGTGGAAGGACAACACAAGTACTTTGATGAAGTCTTACTTTAGGAAATGTAAGGTACAAAGGGTGAAAACATCCCAAAGAGTCGAAGGCCGAAGTACGTGGCAAGGAAGTCCGAGACTTCAGGGCTCTAAGAGACTTGACATGTTGGTGCACAGGCCAAACGTTGAAATTCCAAAGGTCGGAGTACATGGAGAGAGTTCTAAAACTTTGAAACTCCAGGAAAAACTCGAGGATGTAGGAAGGTGGTTTAAACACCGAAGCGGCGAAGTTTCCCATGTTGAAGTGTCCAACTCTGATTGGACGAGCCCGCATGCGTTATGGTGATGCAGCGTGCCTCGATGGTTCCACGTCCTGACGTGGGATTTTTCACAAGTTAAGTGTGGGACCCCCTTGTGAAGTTTAAGCTATGTGTTAAGCACAGATGAATCCTAGCCATCAGATCCAAGGGTGGATAGAATCTCTACCATAGATTCGAGAGTGGAAAGAGTCTTTCAGACTTCGGAGCTCCAGGGAAGTTTGTAGATCTCTACCAGAATATCGAAGGGGTCAAGGGCCTATTACCCATGAAGGTCTGGGAGACATCCCTTGCAACCACCCCTTCAGTGGCCATGTCATTGCTAAAGGATGACGACCACGGTCATGTCAGTTCCAGGTAGGATGTAACGAATGAGGTGGAGCCACGTGGACTTTGACCAACGATACCCTAAGAAGTTTAGGGGGGCATAACTTTCGACTTAGAACTTAGTTTGGATGATTTTATAGTCATTGGAAGGTTCTCAAAGAGCAAAAGGCATTGGTGCCCTTATTTGAGGAACTCAAAGAAGTTGTAGGAAGGCGAAAAATTTATACCCCATCCCTTAAAAGGGTACTTAAGGTGTTGGGTGTGTGACAACATGCATTTTGACGCATATGTTACCTCGAGTACTTTGTGAGTTTTTTACCTTTTTTCCCAAGAGGTGGGTTAATGCTCTTTGATTTTGTTGAAGAACTTTGGTATATCTTTTGCACTACATCGTTATTATATCACCTTTAAATTCTATAATATTCTTGGGTTTCCTAAAGCATTCTTTTGGTTCATCAACATTTTTTTTCCCTTTTAGAGCATCTTTCTTGATCTTTTGAGCTTGCACACTTTCAATTCTTTTAACAATTATGATTGGAAACCTCTTTCTGCTTCCCTTAGACATGTACCTTTTATTATGGAACATCATCTTAACACACTTGTTTGGAATATTGGTTTTTGGTTTGGTTGGAGAACTCTTGATCTTCAACACTTACATCCATTGTATCATATCACTTTCAGTATCAACATTGTCCTCTTCTGTAATCTTCTAGAAATTGTTCTTCTCCAACTTGCTCAACATCACTACACTACATAATTAAGCCCTTAACATGACATCCTTTTACCTCTTTATCTATGTTAGGTGTGAAGGAAATTGTAATTAAGGAGGATAAGCACAATTCCTCTTTCCTCCTTCTTCTATGACTTTGCAAATCATTCATGCTATCCAAAGTTGTGCTCTAGGGGTTGGGGGGGGGACGTTAGGATAATAGAAATTAATACATTGTTGGAGGCTAACTTGGTATTATTTGTTTGGTTATGTGTTATTTCTAGTGTGTTTCTTTGGTGTGATTTTGTACTTTTGTATTCAAAGGTCACCATTATATCATGTTCATGAGTGCTTTGATTGAGCACCTATTCTTGGTTTTCATGACACTTGATCGGTGAATTTTCTTCTTATTAGTCCATGATATCTATTTAAATATCATCGATGAACATTTTTCGATGATGACCAGAGGCAAGTTTGATGTTGCATGATAAAGAGTAGAGCATTGTACTAGATGTAATCACACTCTTAAATAAAAACACAACTTTTCTATTGCTTTGTTGGTGTTTCCTTTAAAAAATTTACCATAAAAATCTCATTGTTTCTATTTTATTTACATGAGATATTTGTTTATGAAGTTTGTCCGTGTAGTTTCCCACATGTTGATTTAACAATGATTATGATCTTTCCCTCCTTTATTATTATCTCAAAATTCTAAGATAATAAACAATTTACTAATAATATGCCCATGGTGTCTCTATAATATGTCCATGGTGTCTCTATGCATGTAATGTATTAGTTTAATTTTAAAGTCAATTTTTAATAAGTACCAACAATGATGAATCATACCAAATCAATGTGGAGAACAAGATGACTAATATAAGTTGGGGTGAACCCCAAGCTTGAGAGAATTCTTTACTTGATGTCAAACTTCTCCATGTTGCTACATGATTTCTATGTGTTTATGATTGTTCATGATTTCTTTGTGTTAATGATTGTTCATCGGGTGTTATTTTATTATAGACCTAGGTTTTTAATATGTTGGTTTTGTACCTTTGTTTTTAATGGATGCTTTAGCATAAATTAATTCAATTTTGAGTCTTGGTACCTTCAAACCCTAATAGTGCTTATGGTGGTTGTATTTACTGTTCATGTTTTTTTTTTTTAAATGTTATATACATACTATGTTACTTGTAGTAAAAAAAAAAATAAAAAAAATTATGTCAAATAAAAAAGCTTTTAACAAGTTTTTGAATATTGCTCAATTTATGATGCAATGATATAGGCATTAATAGAGGCACACCAACATTAGTGTGAGGAAAGTGTTCAAGGGATATATTGTAACTCTGCTCCATAGTGGAAGGTTTCCTAAATTATTTGAACTCATCACCTCCTCAATACGAGGTGAATTGAACTCATACAATTAGAAAGTGAATACTAATAATTAACAATCAAATCATAATAAAAGGTAATTTAAATAAACCTAAAATTAAAATATTCAACAAAAAAATGGAATATTTGTTAAAAGAACTTACAAAATTTGGGGTTTCATTGTCTTTACCATTTGCTTCCACAAGTGTTTTCAAATTTTATTTCTAGTCTCTCCAATCTAGTTAACATAAACTATCTTGTCTTTACCATTTGCTTTTACAAGTGTTTTCAAATTTTTTTCTCTAGTCTTTTCAATCTACTTAACACAAACTATAATATATATAATCACAAACACTTTAAAGTGATGTCACGTAGCACGTCTGCTAAAATCCACATTAAACTTGTGAATAAGTGAACAATATACGTAGACGTGAATATTGAAGTTTACATATGCACTCTCTCATCATAATAAGCAACCTAATTCGGCAACAAAATATTATCATTAACATAACAATCATTATAGATCCGATGGACGTGGAGATAATTCTATGTAAAATTCATTGAAGCCATGTAGTAGAAAGATCGTGATGATATCTTCCAACTATCTACCAGGCAGGCGGTTATTTCATTTTGCATTTTGCAAATATTGGTAATATGAAAAGTTTTGTTATTGGGAGATTACAATTGTTAATCAAAATTATGTATATGATAATGATGATGGTGATTAATGTCTACTAACATCAAATTGGTCTATCGAACCTTAAGAGGGTAAGTGATTACTTGCGATTCTTTAGAATTTTGTTTCTGTGCTCGAAAAGCATTAAGAGAAGCTTTCCAAAATCACCATAATTTTATTGAGTTAAGAGATTAGGAAGGTTGATAATGTGACAAATATTTTAAAAATAAGAAGATATTAAATATACAACTGATAAAAAGACTAAAGAGGATATTAAATTTAATCTTAGTTCATTGATCTTAACAGTGGAACACAACACGTTCCCGTCTTTGCATACATGCCAAGTGTACACAACATATTCTCCATGACGACTTTTGTAGGCTCATGATTCCAATGTGGGATGGCTCAAAGGAGCACCAACTGGATATAAATATTATTATTTTATTATAGTTTTGTCCCATGGAGCCGGGGCCATCCTTCCATCCATCCATCCAGTGTAAAGGTTTCTGAGCATATTTTTCATCCATCCAACGTAAAGGCCAGTCGTGCTCACAAGGCTATTGTGGCGAAGGGCCTACTACACCACAAGGAAGTCTTTCCTCTACCCTTCAACAAAGTCCATTGATCTTAGTAGAGAACACAACACGTTCCCCGTCATTGCATGCATGTCATATGTACACAACTTTAAGTTAAGGTATATTTTAGAAGACAACACGTTCCTTGTCTTTGCATGCATGTCAGATGTACACATTTTTAAGTTAATGTGTATTTTAAATTATGGATTCGTATCATTATCCATGAAACATTTGAAATAGGAGGTAGGGACTACAAGTTTATCCATTTGCGTTGGCACATGGCACCTCATATGGTATTCATAGAATTAAAATTTGCCCCCTAATTAATTGTAGTACTCTCCATAACTTGTGTGGGCTCATTATTCTATTGTAGGATGGCTTGGAGGATCATTACATGGATATAAATATTATTGTTTTTATTACAGTTTTGTCTTGTGGAGCCCAAGCCCTTCCATCCATTCATCCATCTAGTGTAAAGGTTTTTGAGTGTTGGTTGTCCATCCAGTGTAAAGTTCAGTCGTGCTTACAGGGCTAGCATAGGGAAGGGCCTACCGCCTACTTGTATTTGTGGAGGAAAGGCTTACCCACCTGTCTGGCCTCATTCATGGAGGAAAATCCTACCCACCTAGCATTCCAAACCCCCTTCCCAATTGACTATCTTTAATTCTTCCTTTGCTCAGTAAAGACATAAATGAAAGCTCTCAAATTCAGTATTATAGATTTCACAGACTAGTCACTCGCTTAGTTGAATATTTCAACCAAGGTTTGTGTTTGAATTTAGGAAATACATAAAAAAATATACTAGATGCACATTGGCTAGTTGTGATAAGTATATCATCAATATTAAGGCAATGAGATCTATCAAAAAATATATCAGTGTGTTTGAACTTACTTTATACAACAAGGTAGAGGTTTCTATGAGATATTACTAGCTCGAAAAAGTCCTCTTTGGAGGAAGCATCTTCCTTTTGGCCTTGCTTACCATAGGGAAATGAAAGTAGGTAAACTAACTGTAAAATATTGAGTTTAGGCCCTTGTTTTAATAAAATCTATTTGAGGGAGGAATTCTTGAAAGAGAACCTGGCATAAATCATTTTATAGCACAAGAACGGTTATAAAGGAAACAATTATGATGACCGCAGAATTTTTGATTTTGTTGCTTCTCTTTCTCAAAGTCAAATATGGTTTATCCCTATTGTAACAACAATGGATATATTTCCATAAGAATGCATCAATTGAATGGATTTGTTATCGCTTGGAGAGGATTATAACCACTATTCTATCTACAACTACCTTGCTTCTAATTTTTCTACTAGGTAACACTATCAAACTAGAATTACAAAGGATAATCAAATTATCTTTCTTTATCTTTGCATAAACAACAAAGAATGATATTGATATCGACATTGAAAATTATGGCTCAACTTGACAATCGTAGTAGCTGAATTCATGTTGTGAGACTGGGAATAATGTTGTGGCATCAATCCTTCCTCATTGTAATTGTTATGAGTTGGATTTCTTATCCGAAGACGAGCTATGGTTACAAGTGGAAATATCATGGTTACAATTATGCCAATTATACATAGCTTCTTTTGAATCATTGTTAAAGGAATGGATACTCTGCTAGCTAATTGATTCATTTCCCATAGGATTGACACAATCTTCCCACTTTCTTGCTATCAAATTATAAATCTGATCCTACATAGTGTCTTGAAAAGAAACTTCTGTAGGTTAGGTGTACCAAGGACCCTGGTAAGGATCTAGATGTTGTACCATCTTGGTGCCATCAAATTCAAAGTTCACGGTTCTTTCTTTAGTTCGATGACAATACTATTGTGAAAATCCCACACATTCCCTAATAAAGAAAGATAGGGACCTCTCTCATCTATGATCTCAATGACTTCAAAGTATACAACTGTATTGACCCCAATAAGGTCTACTTCTACATTCTCTAACCACCCAATGGGGAAGATGTGGTATTGATTTCCATATGTTACTACATTGAAGATTAAACCAACTTGGGTTTTCTTATCATTTCATACGACTTCTTAGGAAAAAAATTAACATCAAAGCCTAAATTGAGCATTACATCCTTAATATCATAGCCATCCACTTGTGCATCTAGTCTAAACTCTCTTATCTTTCTAACATTTCTTCGCTTGACCTTATGTGGGTGCCTTTAGGTAAGTTAGCAATGATGGGAGACAAATCCTCATCTCCACCGCCAACTAGCTATTTGAAAAAAGTCCACAACTTCCTTGTCGTATATTCATATTTTAGAGTCTAATCCAACAATTGAAAGCATTCCCACATATTTTCAATTGATCTACCTTTGTTCATCTTCTAAAATGTAAATAGACAACTAAAACTATTCCCATATGTTGAGGAGAGGAATGGCTATATCCTCACTCGAGCATTTTCGAATCTCACTAGGTCAGGTGAGATAGGCAAGATTGTTATGTTGGGCTTGTAGCCTGCTCAAAAACATCAATCAACCCTCAGGAATAAGTTTTTCGGCTTGATGCTAGCATCAAATTTGTATGCTTTGCTGTAAATTTTTTTTTTTAAATAGAAAAGTGTTTTTAAATGAAATCTTGTAAGAGTTAAATGAATAAATACAAGAACATGTACATATGAAAACTAGTACACAACAACCTCAAATTGAGAAGAAATTAGATTTTTTCTTTATTGATATCTTTTATGAGTTACAACCATGTTTCTCTTTACAAACCCCTACGAGGGTTTGGACTAGAATTAGACTTAGAAGTCTAAGATGTAATTTTGAATCATACAAAGACAACTAGCGTCTGAAAGAAAAAAGACTAAGATTGAAAATAAACTGGTTCAATCCAAGCTACATGCACATCATAGTTTTAACTTTGCAAAATAACCTTAATACACTCTAACTAAATTCATAAATTCTGATCAAACTAAATAGACTATCAAGATGAATGAATGACCTTCTGAAGCATGTCACAAGTCTTTCTTTCCCAGTCCTTTATTGTTCCCACCTTTAGAGTAACCTTGTTATCAAAAAGAGGACTTAGCTCTAAAGAAACTCAGAAATAGATGAATGAAAAATAATTCTCACTCGAGGACTTAGCTCTAAAGAAACTCAGAAATAGATGAATGAAAAATAATTCTCACTCGAGGCAAGAACAAACCTTATTAGGAGTATCTCTCTCCATTTTCTCATGTCCTCTTTGTCCTTTCTCTCTTCCTTTTATTCTTCAAAAAGTAGTTTAAGTGGTTCACCTACCTTTTGTTACTAAAGTTAAATACTTAGTTAAGATAGGACAATTTTATTTATGAAAAGGGTAAATAATAATAATGATATATAATAATTAATAGGTGGGCCCCCTATGTCTTTATTTCTTTTTATTTGAAATATATAAAAAGATCCTTATAACTCCACAATTATTTAGCAATATAAAAACCAACATCATGAAGCATAAAACACTAATCCAAATATCAAAATAACATCTACTTGTATATAAAAAAATAACATGATAATTTGAAGTTTCAAAATAAACATCATCGATGTGTTGTTTGCCCAAAAATATTATTAAAGTCAAAGTCACTGTCTTAAGAAAAAATCAAAATAGTCTGGGGAACTTCTTTTTAAAGAATTCTTCCCTTTCTTTGAGAGAGTATTCATATTGAGACTTTTTCTCTTCAAGCTTCTCTATTTCTGGATGGACATCACTCAAATCGATTCCTCTTTTGCTATTGTTCTCTTTTGTCGATTTCAGTTTGGAGTGGACAAATGAAGAGGATTTTTTAGTTCTACGAGAGGTGAGTTGTTTCTTTCCTTTATCCAATTGGGAACCATGAGGGGGCACTTAGAGGAAGTGAGTGAACCATAGAACCAACTGAAACAATGGGTGGTGTCGTATGAATATGAGGTGGAGGAGGAAGAGAGACATCATTTGGCCATTGAGAAATACTAGAGGGGGGCTTCACAATTGTATTACCCCATCCATAATTTTTTGGTTGAAGAGAGGGCACAAGGTCATGCACAATATTAGGATGTGGCTGCAAAATCACATTGGGAGGAGCTAGAGGTTGGGGCAAAGAGGGTTGTCCCCCCATATTTAAGTGACTTGTTTGAATCCACTAATAAAACTCTTCATAATTGATGTCTAAATATATCCAAAACCTCATCCTCTTGTGCCTCCCATGTTGCCACAATACATTAGGCAACCTTCCCCTTCTTTCTATATCTCCCCTATTTCCTTTGTGGCCACCTATGTTGCTACCTATGCTAAAGAAGTTCATCTATATGCCACCAACATTTTGTTGGTGCAAGAATTCTTAAAGTAAAATACAATTCAACAACAATAAACATCAATTACAATATGTTGAACATGATTCCACTGTGGATTTGAAAAACACAGTCATCAAGCATAAAAGGGAAAAATGAATGGGACAAGTAAAATTAAAGGAAGTAAATTCATCTCGATGAACATCCA